>JACEIK010002836.1:12444-151407 GCA_018107945.1 Datura stramonium
TTTCGTCCCCTCAACTGCCTGTAACCCACGTTCTTGCTCAACTAAGTCAGAATGTTTAAAAATAAACCTAAGTGTGATATTTATACTAGTGGGAATTTTTTCCAGAATAACAGGCAACGTGGCATGGAGTGTATCGCGGAGCACCTCCTCTATGCCACGGAGCTAACGCGGACCCTCTCTGGAAATAGGTCCCTCATCAATTACTCCTCAGCGTCCCACAACATGCAACACGGAGGCAGGCCAATGTGCCACGGCGCAGTCACGAACCTTTACTAGAAGTTGATGTCCCAGGTCAATGTACCCAACATGCCACAGCTTGTATCGCGTGGCATTTCCTTCGTGTTATAGAGGCAACACGAAACTTCACTGGAATTGGCAAAAATAAATCACCCGAGGTAGACTGCCTCCGCGTTGACATCGTGATATGGCTCCATCGCGGAGCCCTTATATTTGTTGCTCTTCCTTGACCTTTTCCACTGCTCGCTTCCAAGTCCATTCCCGATTTTTACCAACATGTATCTTAGCTTCCTAAAATTACATTTTTCCTGCAAAACNGCTTCCTAAAATTACATTTTTCCTGCAAAACAACACTAATCATGTTGGTTAGTATAAATTCACATTTTAACTACAAATCACATGAGAATGCACAAATAAAAATAGATAAACAAGACGAAATGAAGCATTTGAGTATCACTTGGGCATATAATTCTGCCCAAGATCACCAGGTTCCACCAAGATGTACTGTGACCTACAAGAAGTCTATTGGTGGAATGACATGAAGAAGGACATTGCAGAATTTGTTGCTGAGTGTAAAAATTGTCAACTAGTAAAGGTTGAGCATCAAAGACAGGGAGGATTATCCAAACTATACATCTAAGAGCTAGTTCGGTTGCATGGAGTGGCCTTGTCCATCATATCAGACAGAGGTACCCAGTTTATCGCCCAGTTTCTGAGGTCATTCCAAAAGGGACTTGGTACTCAAATCAAGCTCAGTACAACATTTCATCCGCAAATCAATGGTCAGGCGGAGCAGACTATTAAGACTCTTGAGGACATATTGAGAGCACGCGTGATTGACCTTAAGGGTAGTTGGGATGAGCATTTGCCTCTCATTGAGTTTTCATATAACAACAGTTATCATTCTAGAATTGAGATGGCTCCAATTAGGCTCTCTATGGGCGGAGATATACATCGTCTATTGGTTGGTTTGAAGTAGGTGAAACTGCAATGATAGGACCAGATTCATTCCATGAGGCCATGGAGAAATTTCAGCTTATCAGGGATGTGAGAAAGAGAGAACTTGAGTTTGAAGTCGACGATTGGATGTTTCTAAAGGTGTCTCCCATGAAGGGAGTAATGAGGTTCGAAAAGAAAGGGAAACTCAATCCCGATTATGTTGGCTCATACCGGATCGTGAAATGGGTTGGCAAGGTAGCATATGAGTTGGAGCTGCCCCTCAGAAATATCCTCAGTCCATCCAGTTTTCCATGTATTGCCTTTAAAGAAGGGTTTGGGTTATCCAGCTCTAGTTGTTCTAGTGGACAGTGTTGGTGTGACAGAAAACCTTAGTTACAAAGAGGTTTCGATGGAGTTATTGGATCGGCAAGTTCATAAGATAAGAAACAAAGAAGTGGCTTCAGTCAAGGTTTTATGGAGGAATCATCATGTTGAGGGAGCTATGTGGGAAGCCGAAGGAGATATGATGGCTAAATACCCATATTTATTCCCTTCCAGCTCAGTTCCAGTTTGAGGTATCAATTTTGCTCAAAAACTCTATTCAGTTTCATGTTCATTTCAGATGTACCAGTTTCTTTCATGTCAAAGAATGTATGTATGATTCGTGAATTCAGTTCAGTCATGTAGTTCAGTTCGGAGGCAGTTATTCCATCAGTTTTCAGCTTATATGATCAGTATTTGAATATGATGATTGCTCTGCTTTTCTGTATGATTTTCAACATTAGAGGACAAATGTTCCCAAGGGGGAGATATTGTTATACCCCGAAAACCCTAAGATCAAACACGGGAGTTGAAACAGAGAAAATAGGATTTTCTGTCCTAGGTCACAGAACGAGTCGTCATGTGACCCATCAGGTAGACCATGAGTCATTGAGTGACTCGTGGTGAGGTGTATGAAAAAATTTGGAAATTTAGGTTTTTGGGTCACCACGGGCATGACCACGAGTTGAGTAAGTCGTGGTCAAGGTTGGTTAAAGAAAGGGGAATTTTGGGCAGTGAAGGTAACGAGAGGTAACCATGAGTCGTGGTCACTAGTAACGACTCGTTAGGTCCCCCCGTGATTAGCTTCAGGTGAAAGGTTGGCAGTGTACTTAATGATTTTTGACCATGAGTCGTGGTTCATAGCGACGACTCGTCCAGTCCCTCATTGGGACTAGCAGTCTATTTTCCCTGCTAGTTTATTAAGGACTTTTCCATAATTCATACGATCCTAAGGCCTAAACTACGTTGTTTTAATCTCTGAATAGTGAGTTTTAAGAAGGGTAAGTTCATTCTAAGCCATTCCTAATTCATGCATGCAAGTTTAGAGGTTTTGGAGAGGTGATCAAGCCTAGTTCTTCAAGTTTTTCATCAATTCTTCATTGGGCGATCAAGGGAGTTGTAGAATCAGTTCTTCTCAGGTATGTAGGGTTATGAATGGGTGAAATTGTTCACATCCATGCCCAACTCCTATATAATTCATGAAATTCTATTAATAATTCTATAGGGTTTTATCCCAATTCTTGTGAAATCCTTATGATCTATCTATGGGTTAATCCCTCGCATGTATAAATTCATGTTTTATGAATCATGGTCAGATTTTATAGCTAATTAGATTTATATTTCTACAAACTATGCCCAATTATGCATATTTCATGAAAGTTCAAGTTATGATTCCATTTTGATTTTGATGTTCATCAGCCCATTATGATTTATGACTTATCATATGATTTTCCTCAAATACTCATCATGAATTTATGAATATCAAGTATAAATGAACTACAAGTATGCATGAATTTCATGGTTTGTGGAGTTGTGATTATAGCCGACTCACGAGCCTTATTTCATGGCAAGTTCACATATTTCAAGCATGATTATGATTATCATGATGTTAAAATATCCCATGCATCTCATGTATATTATCCTATGAGCACTATATATGTTTTGGGAGTAGTATTTAATACCTAGTAGACCCGGGGTCCAAGCATACCCCAACTCTTAGAATTACGCGCCAACGTAGCCACGATGGGACCACCATGATACTGTCCCCTTTGCTCAACTGGGCCTTTTATTGTGATATCACACCTATTTTCATGGTTCTACCCTTGGCAAGGTAAGAACACCCTTCCGACTAGGGGTTTACAGGCCGAGCTCCATGTGTGCTCATATGGGGTATGTCGGTTATAAGAATCTCCCACTGTTCCTCATGATTTATACATGATTATGATTATATACTTTGGCTCAAGTCATCTTTAGTAAAGATTTTCTCTTATTATTATGATTATGAATATTTATAAATGTTTTGAAAACCTTGAGCCCTTATGTTTACATTATGATATTTACGTTATGATCATGTTGTCCTACTCTTATGAATTTTTATGTCTTTTAACTGTCCGTTTTACTTACCTTGCATACTCGGTATATTCGACGTACTGACCGCATACTCTATGCTTTATCGTCTCATGATACAAGTCTGAGGGATCTTTCTCAGCAGCATCCTTAGCCCCTGCTTTCCCACTCAAACCTGTCAAGCTAGAATTGGTGAGTCCTCATCATCCAAGGACATTTAGTATCCGTAGTTGTTATGTTTCCCTTCAGTTTTAGACTTGTCAGGTTAGTTAGGGGTGCTGCCCATCAACCGATCAAATATATTAGAGGCTTTCAGACTTTGCGCAGTAATCAACTTGTCATGTATGATGTAAATTCTACTTTTGATTTTATGTTATGATTAGACTTCCGCTATGTTAGTTATGTTGATCTTCTGCTTTTATCTTACTGAATTAGATGTTATATTCATGTCATGGGTCGACTTGGAGCCTTTCGAGGTTCCTTGTCCCGTGTCTCGATCCGGGTCTATGTTCGGGTCGTGACATCTGTGAAGGTGTGAGTATGATGTATGCGAGTTTTAGATGAATAAGTGAATGAAGGTTAAGGCATTATATAAAGATGAAATCTTAAGAGTTACAAAAGTAGGATGATGTGCCTTGAAAAGGTATGGTATTACTAAATAAGACCTAAGCTTCTAAATACTATGGGTGTCCAAATTCGTATTCTAGCTTTTAATAAGTGGCAAACCACTAAGTATACTTTATGTTGTTCTTAAGAGTCGTGTTGAGATGCGATAGAGCTAAAATTAAATAAATTTCTGCATCTTTAGGGTGATGAAAGTCCTACAAGTCATGAAGTCAAGGAACTTTCTTATATCATACTATGAATATTAATGTATTTAATTTAAAGGTCGAACAATTATGCAAAGACAATATATGTTGAGGTTAGATATAAATTTCTCAAAGAAACCACACAAGGGATGACATACACTCAAATAATACTTATGCATATCAATACACACACACACACACACACACACACACACACACATATATATGTATATATATTTTGTGCCCAGAAATTAAGGTTGTTTTGTTATGACTATTGAGATTATGATAGTCCCAAAGAAATTAGAGAATAAGGCCATATGGACAACATGTTAAAAAGTACCTAACCTTAAAGAGCAGGCTAATAGAGTTATAAAAGTTTGCAAAGAGTCTAACAGCCAATATTATGATAAGTAGGGGAGATACCCCAAGTAATTTTAAAATTTTTCAGTGAAATATAGTTGTACAATACCTACATATAGTTGTAATAAATTAATTGTGATGAGAGAGGTCGTATAGTGTTAAGAGTGAAAGGAGACAATGTTATACAAAGTTAAAATTCGAAGAAGCTACTATAGATATGGAAAGAAAAATATATGAAAAAGGAGATGCTCCTTATTGACAATTACAAGTATGCTTGATCTTTCTAAATTTAATGAGCATTGGAAGTAATGTAAATTAGGCTTCAATTATTTAATGATCATTCAACCTCCTAAGTGTAGTGTTTAGATTATTGTATTGTGCGTATTACACCCCGTAAAATTATTGATGATTATTTGATGTTTGTATGTTATGTTCAGGGAAGTGTATGCTTTATGTCGGCCACAGGTGAGGAGGGAAACATGTATAAAAGGAAGAACGAAGAGTATGTAAAGTTCATAAATAAGGGTCAAAGTTAAACCATCATATCACCCAACTAATAATGAGTTAGAAGTCCTATGACCTATAAAATTAAATGTATTTGAGTCTAGTTTTTAGAACATCAAACTTCTAATCAATCGGAGTTCAGAGTAAAAAGTTATAGGCTTTTTGCCGAGGCACTATCTGGGAGTGATATAAGCGCGCCACTCTAGTGCCTCCACCGCCCCAATCTTAAAAATATTAAGTTGTTCTCTTTAAAAACATTCCATCTTAATACTATTCGAGCTGCTTGCTTAGAAAACCGATTTTCTCTCCATTTTCAGCCAAGAATCAAGGCAAAACAGCCATTAAAGTTCACATCAAGAGTTGGCAAATTCCAGAAAGAAGACCGTGGAGCTTCTAGTCTCATTTTTACCGGACTATTTTGACGGGTTGCTGAATTTTGGTGCGTTTTTGGGCAGTGGATCTTGGAGGAAATGTCACGACCCGAACATAGACCTGGATCGTAACATGGGACAAGAAATCCCGAGAGGCCCCGAGTCGACCCATGGCATAAGCATACATCTAACTTCATTCATTATAAGCAGAAGACTAATCAAAAGACATAGAGGAAACATAAGCATAATCATGTCATGTCATAACAAACGGAATCACTTAGACATACACAAGATGAGTACTACACACTGCCTAAAAGCCTCTACTACATACAATGGGTTGATGGGACAATACCCCCAACTAACCCGGACAAGTACTGAAACATAAAATAGCATGAATATCTATCAAACAGCCCTCGGAACATGAGGACTCACCAATAAGCTGAAAGTACGTTCTAAGTGATCTAGATATAAAGATGAGCCTGAGAGCCGGAACCTATATCATAAGATGATACATCATAGAAAGTATACGGTCAGTACATGAAATGTACCGAGTATGCAAGGTAAGTAAAATAGACATTTAAAATATATAAGAACTCATAAATGATCATAAGAGTAGGACAACATGCTCATAACATAAATATCGTAATATAACATAAGATCAAGGTTTTCAAAACATTTGTAATACAACCCTAATCATAATCATAAGAGAAAAGCTTTATTGAACATGACTTTAAAGAATATGGATAATCATAAACATGCATAAATTATGAGAAACAGTGGGAGACTTCTCTCAACCGACATACCTCATATGCACATGGAGCCCGACTTGTAAACCTAGTCGGGAGGCCGTCCGTACCTTGCCAAGGGTAGAACCATGAAGGGCGTGATCACACATAAAAAGGGCCATTTGGGCCGAGGACAGTCACAAGGAAGGTCCTAACAATCCTACGGTGGCACGTTGTTTATGAGATCCATGGAAGAACCTGGTCCCCGAACCTACTCGGTGTTCGATACTGCTCCCAAAACATATATAGTGCTCATAGTATAACATGCATGAGTTAAATCATGATAATTGTAGAAATTCTTGTAAATACGTTAACTAGCCATGAATCAAGGCCCGTGAGTCGGCCAAAACATAATTCATAAATCTTAGGGTTCATGCATACTAGTAGATCATACATATAACTTGTAAATCATCAAATCATGATGGGTAATTGAATAAATTCATATTTCAAATCATAAATTATGCTGAGTTTGTAAATATCAACAATTGAAGAGAATATCATAAATCGATTTATCATAGATCATGCATAATTAGGCTTAATTTGGTAGAAGTCAAAATCAATAATTTTATAAGTAAAATTGTAAAATCTGATCAAAATCCATAAAATATGATGTAAATCATAGATCATAAAAGCCCATTAGCAATTCATTAGATTTTCACAAAATTGAATTCAAAACCCCATAAGATTTTTGATGAATTTTCATAAATCAATAGAGAATGGGCATGGGTGTGAACGAAAACACCCAGTCGTAACCTTACATACTTGAAAATGGCTGAATCTTATTCTCCCTTGAATTCCCAAAAGGAATTGAAGAAGAAAACCTTGAATCACCTTTTGATCACCTCTTTATCACTCTTCTATTCTCTTGAATGCATGACTGAAGACTTCGGATAGTTTACCCCTTCTAAAACCCACATTTCATAGGCTAAAATGACTTATTTAGGATTTAGAAACTTAGGAATTACGAAATGGCCCTTACTAATTCGCAGAAATTTAACTGCTAGGTGGTCCTAACGGACGATCTGATAACTCGTTGCTGGAGGCACGCCTCATCACTCTGCTCGTCAAGTACACTGTATCATTTATCCTCCTAGGCTCGTAACGGGTCACTTCACACCTCGTCATGGGTGACCACGACTGTGGTCACCAGTAGTTGAGTACATTGTCTCATTTCCGAACTTTGGACTCCAAGCCTGCCAACAACTCACCCCACGAATCATTAAGGCTGACAACGACTCGTGGGGACTCCCGTTAGGTACACTACCCATCTTTCCTTTTCCTAACTATTTTTTCCATCCCCACGGCTGACCCAACGACTTGTGGGTCCTAAACACGAATCATGGCCTCGCCCGTGGGGTCTCGATTCTTCCAGGACTTCTTCTCAAAACTCAAGCCTTCCACACAAGTCACCTGAAGACTCGTGGGCTATCCTCACAAGTCGTCTCATGACTCATCCTGAGTCTGTAGCATCAACTTTACATTTTCCCCATTTCAACTCCCGGGTCCGATCTTTGGGCTTCCGGGGTATAACAATATCTCCCCCTTGGAAACATTTGTCCTCGAATGTTGAAAACAATCAGAAAACAACAAAGACATGCAATCCTCATGCCCAAATACTAATCATTTAAACCGAAAACTAACGGAATGACTACCTTCGTTTAATATCACATAGTTGTACTGATCTCATGCTTCACATACACATCCATACACATAACATAAACTTGAACACATGAATTGAACATGAACACTATATAGAATCATAGGGAAAAACTGATACCTCAATTCGAAACTGAGTCGGTAGAGAATAAGTGTGGGTATTTAGCCATCATATCTGCTTCCGCTTCCCACGTAGCTCCTTCAACATGTTGATTTCTCCATAATACTTTAACTGAAGTTACTTCTTTGTTCCTTAGCTTCCAAACCTTACGATCCAATATTTCCACCGGAACCTCGTCATAGCTAAGGCTATCCTTTACACCGATGCTATCCACCGGAACTACTAAAGCTAGATATCCCAAAGATTTCTTCAATAGCGATACATGAAACACGGGACGCATGGAAGATAACTCTGAGGGTAACTCCAATTCATACGCCACCTTGCCAACTCTTCTCACAACTCGGTAGGGACCAACATAGCGGGGACTGAGTTTTCCTTTCTTAAAAAACCGCATGACTCCCTTCATGGAAGATACCTTCAGAAGTAACCAATCGTCTACCTCGAACTCCAACTCTCTCCTCCTCATATCAGCATATGATTTTTGGTGACTCTGAGCGGTTTTCAGCCTGTCTCTTATCAACTGAACCTTCAACATAGCTTCATGACCAAATCTGGCCCTTTCATAGCTGCCTTACAAACCTCAAACCATCTGATGGGCAATCTACATCTCCGCCCATAGAGAGCCTCGAACGGTGCCATTTGGATACTGGAGTGATAACTGTTTTGTATGCAAACTCGATCTGGGGCAAGTGATCATCCCAACTACCTTTAAATTCTATCACGAAAGCTCTCAACATGTCTTCAAGAGTTTGAATCGTCTGCTCCGCTTGGCCATCCGTTTGCAGATGAAATGTTGTGCTGAGTTTAACATGAGTCCCAAGCCCTTTTCAAAAAGACTGCTAACAATGAGAGGTAAATTGAGTAGCTCGATCTGAAATAATAGACAAGGGCACTCCATGTAATCGAACCAACTCTCGGATATATAGTTTGGCATAATCATCCACTGAATCTGTGGTTTTCACCGATAGGAAATGTGCAGCCTTGGTCAACCTATCTACCATCACCCAAATGGAATCATATTATCGGTGAGTATGAGGTAGGCTTGTGATGAAATCCATATTAATTTCCTCCCACTTCCAAGTAGGAACACTGATATCCTGAAGTACTCCTCCCGATCGTTGATGCTCAACCTTCACTTGCTAACAGTTTCGACACTTGGCTACGAATTCCTCAATATCCTACACCATGCCGTTCCACCAATATATTTCCAGCAAATCATGATAACTTCTTTATGGCACTCGAATGGATAGAATACCTAGATCCATGGGCCTCATGCAATATCCAGCTCCTCAAATAATCAACATCTGGAATATATAGGCGACCCTTATGCCGAAGCACACCATCTCCCCCTTGCGAGAAGACCTCCACCTTCTGACTTCGAATGGCTTCTTTTAGCTTTACCAAAATTAGATCCTTATCTTGTCTAGCTTTCACATCAGTAACCAAGGATGATTCTAATCCGTTATGCACAACAACATCGCCATCGGTCGAGTCGACTGATCTAACTCACAACCTTGCAAGTCGATGGACATCTCTCACCATCTCCTTCTTCCACTCATCCACATGGGACACACTCTCCATATATAGCCTACTAAGTGCATCCACTACCACATTAGCCTTACCCGGATGGTAAAGGACACTCATATCGTAGTCCTTGAGTAGCTCCAACCACCTTCTTTGCCGAAGATTGAGATCTTTCTGTGTGAAAGCATATTGCAAGCTCTTGTTGTCCATAAACACATCTACATGGACCCCATACAAGTAATGTTGCCATATCTTCAATGTGAACACCATCTCAGCCAATTCAAGATCGTGGGTCGGGTAATTCTTCTCATAGACTTTCAACTATCTGGAGGCGTATGCTATCACTTCCCCTCACTGCATCAATACACACCCGAGTCCGATTCTCAAAGAATTACAATACACCATAAAACCATTTGTACTCTCATGTAGGGTCAGCACTAGTGTGGTAGTAAGTCGAGCTTTCAGCTCTTGGAAGCTTTTCTCATAAGCCTCCGACAATTGGAACTTTACCTTTTTCTGAGTCAACTTGGTCAAAGGTACTGTGATAGATGAGAAACCCTCTAAAAACCTCCGGTAGTAGCCAGCTAGGCCCAAGAAACTCTGAATATCTGAAGGATTCACCAATCTAGGTCAATTCTTCAGCGCCTCGATTTTCTGAGAATCAACTTTTATGCCTTCGCTTGATACCACATGACCCAAAAATGCCATCGAGTTCAACCAAAACTCACACTAGCTGAACTTTGCATATAATTGGCGATCCTTGAGAGTTTGAAGCACTACTCTCAAATGAGCGGCATGCTCCTCCTCACTCCGAGAGTATATAAGGATGTCATCAATGAACACAATCACGAACATGTCCAGATACAGCTTGAACACCATGTTCATCAAGTCCATATAAGTTGCATGGGCATTTTTTAATCCAAAAGACATAACTACAAACTCATAATGACCATACCGCATCCTGAAGGCTGTCTTTGGGATATCAATACTCCCGAACCCTGAGCTGATGATACCCGGACTTAAGATCTATCTTTGAGAAACACTTGGCACCCTGAAGCTAGTCAAACAAATAATCGATCCTAGGTAAAGGATACCTATTCTTAACGGTGACCTTGTTCAATTGCCGATAGTGAATGCACATCTGAAGCGAACTATCCTTCTTCGGGACAAATAACACTGGTGCACCCCATGGAGACTTGCTTTGTCTGATAAAGCCCTTATCTAACAAGTCCTTCAACTGATCCTTCAACTCTTTTAGCTCGGATAGAGTCATCTTGTAAGGAGAAATAGATATAGGTTGCGTATCGAGTAGAAGGTCAATACCAAAGTCAATCTCCCGCTCGGGAGGAACACTTGGCAAATCATTGGGAAAGACCTCTGGATACTCACGCACCACCGGAACTAACTGGATAGTTGGGGTCTCGAACTCAACATCCTTAACATTAACTATATGGTACATGCAACCCTTAGAGATCATCTTTCGGGATTTAAGATATGAAATAATTCGACCTGCTGGTACAGCCGAACTACCCTTCCACTCCAAAACTAATTCACCTGGAAAACGAAATTCCACCTCATGAGTTCTACAATTTACCAAAGCATAACACGCATACAACCAATCCATGCTAATAATAATATCAAGGTCAGTCATGGCTAACGCTACAAGGTCTGCGGAGGTGACTTTATGCAATATGGTGGCTGGGCATCCTCTATACATCTGCCTAGCTACAACCGAATCACCAACAGATGTGGAAACTGAGAATGGTTTTGACAAAGTCTCGGGACTAACTCCAAAGCTACTAGCAATGTAAGGGGTCACCAAACACAAGGTAGATCCCGAATCTAGCAAAGCATAAACATCAATATGAAAAACACGCAATATACCAGTGACCACATTAGGGGAGACCTCCTGCTCCTGACGAGGTGCTAAAGCATAAAACTTATTTTGACGCTGAGCCGACTAAACTGGTCGAGGCACCCTACTGAGGGGGACGTGTTGCTGGAGCTGTAAAACTGGCTACTGGCATACGGGCTCCACCGATCCCTGATCCTACTAAAGGGAAATCCTTGAGTCTGTGTCCTAGTTTGCCACACCTGAAACAAGCATCCGAGCCGACTAGGCACCTCCGGGGGTGATTCTTGCCGCACCCCGCACAAATTGGGAAAGTGCGCTCCTCCTGCATGCTTCCCTGGCCTCTTGAATCTGGAGCCCTGCTCCTCCGATCCCCTCAGAATCTAGATGGCATACTAGCCGATGATGGTGCTGGAGCAATAGACCTATGCTTAGACTATTGACGCTGTCCACCCCTGATGTAACCTGAGAAGTCCCGTAATTGTCGGTCCTGGCCCACTTGGCCTCTCTCTTCCTCCGATATACCAACTACATATGCTTAGCATGCAACACAATATGGGGAAATTTTATATCCCGATGCAACATGGAAATCCTACAATCCTTTTCCTAGTAGTCTGCCACACCGTGCATAAATCGACTCACTCGATTCCTCTAGTCTGCCACCAACTCTGGTGCATATTTAGATAGTCGGGTGAACTCTAATGCATACTATTGAACCGACATGTCACCCTACTTCAAGTTAACAAACTCGTCCGCCTTTTTCTCCCTCATATCCCGAGGGAAGAATTGATCCAAGAATGTTGTGTGGAACTCTTACAAACTGATAGGGCCTGCACCCACTACCGTAGCATCTCTCCACAATTTGAACCATATGTGGGCCACCCCTTTTAGCTGATAGGAGGCCAAATCAACACAATCTCCAATGGTCACCCCCATAACTTGGGTGATCTATAGAATCTCCTCGATGAAATCGTGTGGGTGCTCATCCACCTTGGACCCAAGGAACTCTGGAGGGTTCATTCTCAAGAAGTCTCTAACCCGGGCTGCTGTCGCACTGCAATTCTATGTGATATGTGCAACAGCCTGCTAGTTGACCTGAGCAGTCAAGGCCTGCGCTAACATCTGGATAGTCGCATGAAACTCAGCATGGGCAACTAGCTCTGGTGCTTGGAGCTCCTAAGCAGGTGGAGCTTGCTGATGCCCATGATCATTTCCATCTCCGTGGCCTTCACCGTTCCCATTTGTTCTTCCGTTCATTCTCCTGGGAGCCATGATTCTGCAATCGTGAATAGCACAAATTAGAAGGATAGAAGGATTTTTCATCACACGACATAGATCATGAAAGAAGGGAACATTTCCTAAACATCTCGTAGCCTCTTCTTCATAAGTGTGGCATGCTTCACACCCATGAAAAAAAATCTACTTAATGCGGCTTTCAGACACCCTGGGACACGTCAAACCTATTATTCCGATACCAAGTTTTTCATGATCCGAATGTAGACCCCGATTGTAACATGGGACAAGGAACCCTGAGAGGCCCAAAGTCGACCCATGACATAAGCATACATCTAACTACATTAATTATAAGCGGAATACTAATCACAAGACATAGCGGAAACATAAGCATAATCATAAGATGTCATAACATATGGAATCACTTAGACATACACAAGCTGAGTACTATACACTGCCTAAAAGCCTCTATTACATTTGATGGGTTGATGGAACAATTAAAACAAAAAATTGCATGAATATCTATCAAACGGCCCTCGGAACATGAGGACTCACCAATAAGTTGAAAGTACACTCTGAAGTGATCTAGATATGAGGATGAGCCTGAGAGTCGGAACCTGTATCATAAGACAATACAGCATAGAAAGTATGTGGTCAGTATGTGGAATGTACCGAGTATTCAATGTAAGTAAAACGGATATTTGAAATATATAAGAACTCATAAATGATCATAAAAGTAGGACAACATGCTCATAACATAAATATCGTAATATAACATAAGGCTCAAGATTTTCAAAACGTTCGTAATACAATCGTAATCATCATAAGAGAAAAGCTTTATTGAACATGACTTGAGCCAATATGCATAATCATAAACATGCATAAATCACGAGGAACAGTGGGAGACTTCTCTTAGCTGACATACCCCATATGAGCACACATGGAGCCCGACTTGTAAACCTTGTCGAGAGGTCGTTCATACCATGCCAAGGGTAGAACCATGAAGGATGTGATCACACATGAAAAGGGCCATTTGGATAGGGGAAATTCACGAGGTAGGTCCCAACATACCTACGGTGGCACGTAGATTACGAGATCCGGGGCAGAACCTGGGCCACGAACGTACTCGATGTTCGATACTACTCCCAAAACAAATATAGTGCTCATAGTATAACATGCATGAGTTCATGGGATAGTTAAATCATGATAATCATAAACATTCTTGTAAATAGGTGAACTAGCCATAAATCAAGGCCCGTTAGTCGGCCAAAGCATAATTCATAAATCATAGGATTCATGCATACTAGTAGATCATACGTATAACTTGTATATCATTAAATCATGATGGGTAATTAAATAAATTAATATTTAAAATCATAAATTATGTTGGGTTTGTAAATATCAACAATTGAAGAGTAGATCATAAATCAATTCATCATATATATGCATAATTAGGCTTAATTTGGTAGAAATCAAAATCAATAATTTTATAAGTAAAATAAATTCTAAAATCTGATGAAAATCCATAAAAATATAATGTAAATCATAGATCATAAAATCTCATTAGCAATTCATTTGATTTTCACAAAATTGAATTTAAAACCCCATGAGATTTTTGATAGATTTTCATAAATCAATAGAGAATGGGCATGGGTGTGAACGAAAACATCCATTCCTAACCCTACATACCTGAAAATGGCTGAATCTTTCTCTCCCTTGAATGCCCAAAAGGAATTGAAAGTAATTGAAGAAGAAAACCTTGAATCACCCTTTGATCACCTCTGTATCACTCTTTTATTCTCTTGCATGCATGAATGAAGACTTAGGATAGTTTTCCCCCTCTAGAACCCAACTTTCATAGGCTAAAATGACGTACTTTAGGTTTTAGGGACTTAGGAATTATGAAAAGGCCCTTACTAATTCGTAGAAAATTAACTTCCAGGTGGTCCTAACGAACGATTTGACGACTCATTGCTGGAGGCACGACTCATGACTCTACTCATCAAGTACACTGTATCATTTATCATCCGGGGCTCGTAACAGGTCATTTCATGACTCAACAGGGTACACTGTCTCATTTCCAAACTTTGGACTCCAAGCCTTCCAACAACTTACCCCACAAATTGTTAAGGCTGACAACGACTCGTGGGGACTCCCCTCAGGTACACTTCCCATCTTTCCTTTTCCCAATTATTTTTCCTTCCCCACGGCTGACTCAACGACTCGTGGGTCCTGACCATAAGTCATGGTCTCGCCCGTGGGGTCTAGACTCTTCCAGGACTTCTTATTAAAACTCCGGCGTTCCCCACGAGTCACCTGATGACTCATGGGTTGTCCTCACGAGTCGTCTCATGACTCGTCCCAAGTCTGCAACATCAACTTTACATTTTCTCCGTTTCAACTTTCGGGTCCAATCTTTGGGCTTCTAGGGTATAACAGGAAACCTCTTCCAATTTAGCTAAGAACATATCCAAGAAAGGATGATTAATTCTACCTTTGTTTTTCATGTAATTTGAGAAGGAAAACTTGAATAAAGTTAAATTTTATATGTTGACTTATTGTAGTTGTTGTATTGGTGAAGCATTTTGTTGTATTTTTGGACGAGTTGGAGGAAAATACTCCTATTATAGCCAACAATAATCTCAAGTAAAGGGTAAATGCTTCTAGTTATTAAACTTTCTTGAAATCCTAGCTAAAACTAGAAGTTGGAGTCCATGTTGGGATGTCATTTTTGGTGTGTTTTTGTTGAAGTTTTCTTCTCATTTTTAAGGTTGGTGCAGCTGTGTTTTTTCTGGGAATATACTTCCTAATTGTGGGAGTTGGTCACAAGAAAATTTAGGTAATTTCCTACATTTGTTTTGCCTCAATGTTTGTAGAAGCAAGTTGAAGTAAAAATGTTAAAATGTTGCCTTATGTGTTGTTGTTGTGGCTGTCAGTTCGTGTAACATTTTGGCTGGAGAAATTTTCTTAAAATAGCCGTATTACCTGATTGTAAACTCAAGGAATTGACAAGGCTAAATGTTTGTGGTTGGAGGAATGAATCGGCTAAGGAAAATTAGTCGGAACAAGGTATGTAAGGCACCCCATCCGTCATTTTTTTAAGCACGATTCTTGAGTTGTATTGGGAATGAACCAGAAAGTTTCTCATGTGTTTTGAGACAGTATGTTATGTCATATTTAAGCTTTAAGTTTCGTGTTTAATTGAAGCTAATGTGTTGAGAGTATGTCTAGCCCGAAGAGGTGCTCAAAGGGTAATATTGTGTCGATTATTGTCGTAGCTATGCATCAAATTGGAGACCCCTCAGTGTTGGTATTTATTAATTGTTCTTTCTCTTATGATATACATATTATGTTGATTATTTTCTAATTTTTTGTCATTGTATGGAATTGTAAATGAAGCTAAGATGACGATATAAGACCAACGTAAACTAAAAAACTAATGTTAGTCTAGAAAGGATAAACGAGGTATCAACGCAGTAATTCCTTAATATGGTCACCTACCCTTAAATACATATGTATTAAAGTACTTAAGGCATAAAAGATATTCCTTAATTTCCATTTCTAAAGCTAATGGCAAGTTACCGGGTTATTAAGTTTCAAGTTAAACAGATGTCGATCCTCAGTATCTAGAATTGAGTCTAAGTACTCTAAAGAATGTTTTACTAACTTAAGTGAGTCCAAGAACTCTAAATGAGACAAAGTACTCCAATTGGAGTATGATTTGACTCTAAGATTTCTAAATGGATTCCAAGTTTTCAAAGTGGAGTCTCAGTATTCAAGTTGATTCTATGAGTCTCTAAGCAAGATTTAGTGTCAATTCCCTCGAGTCTCGAGTTCATGTTAATCTTCTGAGTCAAGCTACATTTTATGTCCTATTCTTTTAGTTACTATGAATTATGTATTCAGTTGGTCCTTTGAGTTGGACTCATTTTCTAACTCAGTTATATTACCTTATTTAATTGCTGGTCTAAGTATCAGTTTTACTCATATTTCATGGTTTGCATATTATCTACCACACGCCTTCTTTGGTCTGAGTATCAGATGGCTGATTGTGTGATTCCACATGCCCTCTTTGGTCCAAGTATCATATGGTTGATTGTGCGATATGCTATATGACAATACTGGTCTAACTATTAGATCAGTCATATAAAGTCCTGGTCCAAGTATTAGGTAACTCTTAGAATCCTGTTCCAAATAATAGGTAGCCATACATAAATTCTAGTCCTAGTATCAGGCAGCCACTAAGTTGATTCTCATATACTCTGGTCCAAGTATTATAAGTGTTTGCATATGAGTCAGTTGAGTTGTACTCATGCAAAAAATTTGCATATAGGGTAGCAGGTTATAGAGTTACAGATTATCTCACCCTACCCTATCTTTGAGTTATGTTTAGCTGTTATTTGCCTTTATCTATGTTGACAGGTTTCACAATGTCAGATTGTTGCTACTCCCTTCTCTAGTTCAGTTTATATTTGGCATTATTTTTTTTAAAGTTTTAGTATTACATACCAGTGCATTTGTTTGTACTGACATCCCTTCACTTGGGGACCCTTGCAATCCTGCTTGTATATAGGGGCTCGGGTCGTCAGCTATAGTAGGAGCGCAGATTCGGCTGAAAGTTGGTATGCTCCTTTCATTCAAGAGCCATGTGTCTGGTCTTGTTGTATTGAGTCACAAAAGATAAGGTAGCCCTTGGATCCAATAATGCATACACATCAAGATGGAATACTTGTAACATACCAGTGACCACATCGGGAGAGACCTCCTACTCCTGGCGAGAAGATAGCGTATAGAACCTGTTTTAGTGTTGAACGCCACCTGCACTAGAAGAGGTGCCCTGCTGAGATAGGCAAGTTGTTGGGCTACTGAAGTAGTAGCTGGGACAAGACCTCCATTATTGCCCTTCCTAGCGAAAGGATAATCCCTGCGTATATGCCTGGGCTTCCCATACCCGAAGCAAACATCTGAACCAACCAAGCACTCGCTAAGGTGCTTCCTTCCACACTTCCTACAAGTTGGATAAGTGTGATCCCCCGACATACTCCTCTGTCCCCTAGAGCCTAACTCTCTACCTCTCTTATCTCCTTGAGGCCTGGATAGAATGCTGGTTGATGAGGGAGTTGGGGCTGTCGACCCCTGGTGGAACTAAGGTCGATGTCCACCACCAGACCTTTGCTGAAAGTGGCCATAACTCCCTGTCCTGGCCCTCTTGGCCTCTCTCTCCTTCTCCTTCATTTGCTATACCTCTATCTACTGGGCATATATGACCAATCAAGAGAAATCTATGTCATTGATGAACATGGCAGTCCTCAACTCCTTGACCAGGGAATCTGCCACTCAATTCACAAACTTGCTCACACGAGCCCTAAGATCAACAACCATCTTCGATGCATACTTGGAAAATTGGGTAAACTCCAAAGAATACTTCTTGATAGTCCTATTGTTCTATTTTAAGTTGATGAACTCCGCCACCTTCTCCTCCCTCAACTCTCTAGGAAACAACCTATCCAAGAAAGCAGTCACAAACTCATCCAACCCATGGGAACTGCTCCAACTCCCTTACTATCCTTGCACTGATGGAACCATATGTGAGCAACCCCCTTTAGCTGATAGGAGGCTAAGCCTACACTTTCCTCTCCCATCACCACCATAATCTAGGTGATCTTCTGAACCTCCTCAAGGAACTCATGCGGGTCCTCATCCACCTTCAACCTAAGAAACTTAGGTGGGTTCATCTTAATAAAGTATCGCACTCTCGCCGCTAGTGCATTCCCATTTCAGGAACATGGACCACCGCCTGTTGGTTGACCTGAGCGGTCATAGCTTGTGCCAACATCTAAATGCCACCCTGAACTCGGCATGAGTGAGCTTCTCGGGCAAAGGATCCGCTGGAGCTGGTGGGGCTGGTTCATGCCCATCTCCATTACCCATGTTATGGCCATTTCCATCGCTATTTCTTCTACCATTAACTCGGCGTGGAGGCATATTTCTGCAAACTCATATAGCATGAGTTAGATGAATAGAGAGGTAATTCATCGCAAGACATAGATCATGAAAGAAGGGAAATTTCCTAAAACGTCTTGTAGCCTCTTCCCCATAAGTGTGGCAACTTCACACCCATGGAAAATACTCTACTTAATGTGGCTTTTAGACACCCTAGGACACACATAAACCTTTGCTCCGATACTAACTTTTGTCACGACTCGAGCTGGGACCCCGGATCAAGACATGGAACCTGTAACCATGAATGACTCCAAGCTAACCCATGGTATGTTCATAGCATGACTTGAAAACATAATCAAGAAGAGAGCAACATGAATATGAAGAATCGGAAGACTAAATATCATAAAATGTATATCAAACGATAACATCACAACTCTAAATCACAAAGCTGATCATACTAAGTCTATGTCTAAAAATCCTCTACTATCTGATGAGTTGCTAGGACAAGGCCCCAGCTAACTCCATGTCTGAAACTAAACTGACATAACAAGTCAACTTATAGATGTCCTCGCATGATGAGGACTCAGCCAAAGCAGGGGCTGAACTAAACTAATATGCGAGCAAGCTATCGGTGAGACTGAGTTGGATTACCCGAATCTATATCATGAGACGATATAGCATAGAGTATGTGAACTGTACTTGGAATGTACTGAGTATGTAAAGTATGTAAAACATGCTTCATAAAAATGTTCGTCGAAATCATGCATATAAATCAAAAAGATAATGAGAGTAAGGACTACATTCGAAAAGTTGTATCTATGATATACATAATCATAAGCTGGTTATCATAACTGAATATAATGACCCAAAATTTAAGAATAAAAATTGTATGACTTGTCATATATGAAATTATAAGTAAAAGCTCATAAACTGATCATTGGGTCAAATCTGTTGTAAAACATAACATCATGAGTCATAAACAAAAAGTAAATAAAATCATGAGGAACAATGGGAGACTCGTCATAACCGACAACCACCATGTATTACCATGTGACGATCCCACGTCTTGCCCACATGGGGGAGAGCCATCCTAAGCCTTTCTAGGGAAAAGGAAGAATACAGTGTGATATCACGCTGCGCCCTCGGGTTGGGGAAGCACTCTCTTGAGAGGTCCCAAATATATATACCTACATTGGTGCGTAATTTATAAGACGGGGGAACCTCGGGACCCTAAGCCTCCTCGGTGCAAGACACTACTCCCAACGCATGCATAGTGCTTATATAATAATATTTTGAAAAAATAGCTTGAATCTAAACATTAGGAGTCTTGACTACATATTATATCATAAGTTGCATGGGGAGTCTTGACTCCAAATCACATCATAAACTAATCTTATTAGCCTTGGCTAAATCAAAATAGCATACTTAACTTCAATGGGCTTGCATAAATTATAAAATCATTCATACATGAAATGGACTTCATAAGTCAAAATCATGAAATCATAAGTTGAGAGTTCATAAACATTCATCTATACTAGATAACTCATCATACTTGAAATCATGGATCATAAGCTTGAATTTTCATAAAAATTGCATAATAGGGCATAACTTCTAATAACTTGAAATCATGAATTTATAATAAAATTGAGTGTAAAATCTGCCCATTAGACTTAAAACATACATTAGAATGTGAGGGCATTAGACCCATAAACATAGCATAGGTAGTTTCATAGAATTGGGTTAATACCTAGGAATCAATACACTTGATTAGAAATTTGAAATTCAAGAATTAGAGAAGAAGTTTCGGCATGAGGGTGGAAGAAATCCCCCATTCATATCCCTATATACCGGGGAAATCTGATTTGCAAACTAGTCTTGAAAGCCCAAGAGAATTGGGGAAGTATATGAGGAGAATTCTAGTTTGATCCTGGAAGAGAAGTTCAATATAATTGATGCATGGGAGCCTAATGACATAGACTAGGCTAAAACCTCTTAAAACACTCATTTCAGGGCTTAGAATGACGTTATTAAAGAATTAGGAACTTGAGAAATTACAAAACTACTCCCAAGAAATCGCATGATGAACCTGACTGCCAGATACAACGACCTATCCTACGAGTCGTTGTAGGACTTGAAAACTCGTTGGACCATCCGTTGTTTCCTGGGTAAATTTTGGTACTCTTCTTGTTCTCTAACCAACAACTAGACAGGACGAGTTGTTATATGAAATGATGACTCATCACTCCTTTCACTGTCACCGTTTCTTCTCATTTTCCTTGCTTCTAAACTCCGGACAACGGATTCTCACAACAGGTAATAACTAGCCCCAATAGGTCGTTGCTCCCATCTATTGTCACTGAAATAGGTTGAACCATTTCTGAACTCAATTCAATGACAACTTAGGATGACTCATTCGATCACCGAACGTGTATTTACTAGGCTATTATTTCTAGGAAGCCTTTACTGGATGCTTACAATGAATCACATAACGAGTCATTGTTTCCAACGATGACTCTATCCTTGAGTCATTCTGTTACTCTGGTGTAATTTTTCCTATTTTCTTTTATTCAACCCTCGCGTCTGATCTTAGGGACTTTTAGGGTGTTACATAATCTCCCCCTTGGGAACATTCCTCCTTGAATATAGACTAAGCATATTGTAAGGATGGGGAAAGAATTGCAATCCCAAAACCGACAACTGAAGCTAAAAACTGACGGAGTGACTGACTTCGGACTGATATACACGACTGAACTGAATTCATGAAATATACATACATACTATGACATGAAAGAATCTTAGGGACATGAACTTGACATGAAACTGAATAGAGTACTAAGGAGGAAACTAGTACCTCATGTTGGAACTGAGCTGGAAGGGAAAAGATGCGGGTATCTAGCCATCTTATCTGCTTTGGCTTTGCAGATAGCTCCTCCAACAAGCTGATTCCTCCATAAAACCTTCACTAAAGATACTTCCTTATTCCTCAACTTTCAAATCTGACGATCAAGGATCTTGACTGGGACCTCCTCATAGCTAAGGCTATCCTTCACACCAGTCTCTCCACTGGAACAATTAAGGCTGGGCCACCAATGCACTTATTCAACAGGGATACATGGAAAATTGGGTGCATCGAAGCTATCTCCGCTGGTAGCTCCAAATCATATGTCACCTTGCTAACTCGCCTCAGAATCCTATAAGGACCAACGTATTATGGACTAAGCTTCCCTTTCTTTCCAAACATCATCACTCCCTTCATGGGAGATACCTTCAAAAACACCCAATCATCAACCTCAACTTAATATATCTCTGCATAACATCCGCATACGCTTTCTGATGACTCTGACCTGTTTTCAACCTTTCTCTAATAAGATAAACTTTCTCCTTCATCCCACACTTAAAATATGTTATGTCCCCAAAGCATGAACTAAAATTAAAACAAGAGTTAGGGATACTTCCTGAGGCCTCTAGGCTAAGATTGCAACATGTTTTGATCCATTTTCGAACATATGGGTCAGCGACCCCACACTCATTTTTTCCATGCTCCTTAGCTTCCACTGCTCATGGGTACTTAGGCTTCCCCTCAATCTGTCTTAACTTAACAAAAACAAAAAAAATGAATATTAAAAAAATTAAAATTAAAAAATCGTACCTGTGGTACACTTGGGTTGCCTCCCAAGCAACACCTGATTGTACGTCGCGACACGACGTAAATCATCCTTTTCAGGATATTCTCAAGCACTTCTTCCCTTTTGAGAACCATCTTATCTTCTTCTTAATATTAAAGGGAAAAAGCCTCCACACTTTCCTTTTTCTCCTCTATCACCTTGTTTACCAAATTCCTTCAGGGAATTTCCATAACAACATACTCGGGATTTCTTGTTAAGAGATCCTTCATAAGTAGACCATTGCAATCCCCCACCCCACACTCATCCTCTGTTAATACATTGATCTTACAAAGATCTTTATAATGTGTTGGGGAGTTGATTTCCTAGTACACTATGAAAATCTCCTCCTCATCATTCACCCTCAATTTCAAGGTTCCAACTCTCACATTAATCAGAGCTCCTCTAGTAGCAAGGAACGGACGTCCCAGAATAAGGGGTACCTTATCATCAACCTCAAAGTAAAGGATTACGAAATATATAGGTATGATGAACTTACCTATTTTGATCAGCAGATCCTCAATAAACCCCTCCGGGGCCATCTTTGACTTGTCAGCCAATTGCAGCATCACTCTAGTAGTGCTTGGTTTTTCCAAACTAAGTGTATCGAACAATTACAGGGGCATCAAGTTCACAGCGTAAGTCACACAAGGCCCCCATCATATCCTTTCCACTTGTTTGTACGGGGAGGGTGAAACTCCCTAAATCTTTGAGCTTTTTTGGCATCTTGCTCGTTACCCTAAAACTGCACTCCTCAATAAGTGCTATAGTCTACACATCCATCAGCCTCATCTTGGTGGCCACCACATCCTTCAAGTACTTTGCATACTTGGGCATTCCCTGCAAAAGGTCAATCAGAGGCAAATTTATGTGAAGTTCATTGAAAATATCAAAGAACTTCTGGAAACAAGCATCCTCTTTACTTTTCTTGAGCCATTGCATGAATGGTGGTGGTGGTCTTTTTATTGGCTGTAATGCTGATTGTGAATTATTTGTTGCAGCTCTCTTCTCTATGCTTTTGTCTGTTGATTGACTGGGTCTGACCAACTATGGCTGCACGTCATTCTTCTTCTCTTTTATTGGTACAACAGTCAACTGTTTGCCACTCCTCATACTGATGGCCATGACCTGCCTTGGGTTTGGATCAGTATCACTGGGTAAATTCCCTCTGCAGTCTATTATGATGAGCAGCTGCAATCTTACTCATCTTTTTCTCCAAGTTACAAGTGGCCACCTGCTGATTTTTATGCTCTGAGGCCATCTTTGCCTGATTAGCTGCCATATGAGTCTGATTGGCCAAGATTTTCTACAACATCTTCTCAATGTTGCTAGATTGGCAACTAGTATGCCTGCTCTGCTGCTGAAACTAATTCTGCTGAGATTGCTGATAACTCTAACTCTGCCTTTGATTACCACCAAAAGAAAAGTTAGGGTGATTCTGCCAATTCCTGTTGTAACTATTCCCATAATTTTGATTACCTCTTGGCACATTACCCATAAAGTTCACTACCTCTGAATTTTCTCTGTAAGAGTCTGCATCATGCCCATTATTTCCACATATCTCACACCAGCTAGGAGCTGGTTGAACTACATTTACCTATGTCTGCGACTGTCCCATAATCAGCTTGATGAACATAGTCATCATCTGGTGCTAAAACAAAGCTAGCTGGGTTGACAATGCGTTCACACTATCAACCTCCATCAACCCAAATGCTTTTTTACCTGCTCCCCGGGATGCATCACTGTGCCACTCTGGATTTCCTTATGCAATCCTATTCAACAGAGTGTATAGTTCATCATAAGTCTTCTCCAGTGCTTTCCCACCTGATGAAGAGTTAGCAAAATCTTCGTGTGGGGGTCAAGACTCTCCATAAAAGTATATCCTAGCACTTCATTGCTTTGTTGGTAATGGGGGAAATCTCTCAACAATGACTTGAATCTCTCCCAAGACAAGTACAAATTCTCATCTGGCCGTTTCTTGAAACTCAATATCTCGCTTCTCAAATTTGTAGTCTTGCTAGATGGGAAGAATTTGATTAGGAACTTTCTTTCTAGGTCATCCCAGGTGGTGATGGAGTTTGATGGCTCTGCCTTCAACCACCTCCTCGCTTCTCCCAATAAAGAAAATGGGAAAAGGGTGAGCCTCACATAGTCAACCGACACTCCAGTGGGGACGAATGTGTCACTAATTTCTAAGAAGTTCTACTGATGTTGTTGTGGGTCCTCATGTGTTATCCCCATGAACTGTCACTTATGTGCAACAACTGCACCATGTTCTATTTGAGCTCAAATCTATCTTTAGGCTCTGGTATGCGGATGTTGGAGGTAAAATTGGTCGCGAGTGGGATTGCCACTTTGCGCGCTCGTTTTACTGCCATATCCATTGGTGCAACCTCGCCCTATTGAAACTGTTGGATAGGATATAGAGTGGAATCTTCCCTTCTCAACTGTCGCAACCTTATTTCAGGTTCGGGATATAGTTCTACCAGCTCTCTATCCCTTGCCAGCTTGTTGCACGGACAAACCTATTACCTGGAAATAAGATGACCAAATCCAAGATTTTTAACACTTAAGAAAATGTAAAACAATAGAAAAACAAGAAATTCACCAAATGTTGCTAGTCCTTGGCATTGTCGCCAAAAACATGCTTACGCCTCCAGCGCACGCGGTCATACAAGTAATAATGTGACTCTTAATATTCGGATGTCGAACCCACAGGGACTGGACTATCAGTGATTAACCAGTTTAAGTATTAATTTGTAAAAATTCAAAAGTGCTACATTCTTTCTAAATCTAAAGACGATCACAAATTTACTTGAAAAATAGTAATTAGAAGAATCCAGAGTTAAGGCCAAACATTCATGTAATGCTACATTCATACTGGTTCAAGTATGTACTTCATTTGTTGTCTCATAAGATAAATTCCATGTTCATGGTCTTTCGAGCCTCTAAACATAATCGAATTAGCCTCACAACTACACCGTTGAGCAAGGATGTGACAACCTAATTGATATGCAATTATCTATATGAAGTGGTTTACGGGGTTAATGTCCTTGGTTATAGACTTTCGAACCTCTAACCATTTAACCTAACTTGGCTTCACAACTACATCAAAGAGTAGAGATGTGACAATTCCAAATTAGATGTCTAGCTATCTTCCAATTTTATAACCAAGCTAGGCGAATTAGGTATATTTCTATCCTAACCGCAAATCAGCCTTAAAGATTTGAACTCGCTTCTTGCATTCCTAGTTCTATCCTAGATTTTTCTCTTTTGAGTTTGCCTATGATTAAAAATGGCACTTCGATGTTGATCAAGCATTAGAATGAATAAGAAGAAGAATACAAGAACTAACAACAATGAAAACTTGAACCATATAAACATTAAGCAAATACAATCATGTATGTGGCCTCAACCCTAGAAGAAGGGTTTTAGACACTCATGCTAATACATGAATTCATAGCATACTTACAATTATATAGAAATTATAGTGGAAAAATGAAACGAACCCTAAGTAGAGTTTCCTCTGTTGTCCCTTCACTCCTCTATATTCTTAGAAAATAATATGTGATGTCCAATTAAACTGTTAAGTGTTCATTTTATAATTATTGAAAATTTTGGCCTGTGGTGGACTGCCTCCGTGTCATGCTGGCTATCGAGGAGATTTGCCTCCGTGACACGCTAGCTATTGCGGAGATTTGCCTCCGCAACACGCTGCACTGCTTTGAGCAAGTGATGTTTTCCTTAGCATGGCACGCTCGATAACCCTATGCCCTAGAAATATGCTCCAACCGTTTCAGCAAGTGATGTTTTCCTTAGCTTGGCACGCTGGCCAACACCTCAAAGTGCCTCCGTGACATGCTACCAACGCGGATGCTCACCGCTTTGTAGTCCCTTAATCTTCCAACTTGCTTCCTTACATCAGACACGGCTCGAACGCCCATTCTACTCCTCAGTGCACGCTGGATGACCCTAATGCCACTTTTACCTTGCATTCCAACCTACAACAAAGGCTAATCACATACGTTAATTCATGAACACCACTTCAATCAAAATACATGAGATTATAATTAAAATAAGGTGCAAAAATTAGTAAAGATTAGGTATAAAATATAACTTAGGCGTGTACATATGCCCAAGATCAAGACTCCATTCGAGATGATGGAAAAGGGGACTCCATGCAACCGAACTAACTCCCAAATGTACACCTAGCATAATTCTCACCAATGTTAGTTCTGAACAAGAAATGAGATGATTTGGCCGCCTCGTCCAAAATCACCCATAGAGTCATATTAGAAGTGGAAATATATAAGCCTATAATGAAATCCATTGATTCCCTCCCACATCCAAGTAGGAATACTAATATCCTAAGCATACCTCCACATCTTGATGCTCAACCTTCACCGTTGGAAATTCATACTTAACCACAAACTCCAAATTATGTCCTTCTTTCATTCCATTCCACCAGATCTCAGATCACGATACATCTTGGTTCCACTCCTGGATGGATAAAGTATCAAGATACATGAGCTTCACTCAACATCCACTCCCCCAAATCATCTACATTTAGCACACATAATCGCCCGATATCGAGTACACCATCTTCCCTTGGGAGAAAACCTCTACCTTCCCCCGATTCCAAAGAGCTTCCTTCAAATCTTCACTAAGATAGGATCCTCATCTTGGCTAGATTTGACTTCCAAAGACCAAAGAAGATTCTCAATTCCATTTTTTTTCAACACCACACCACCCATCGAATCGTAAGGTGAACCCCAACGAGCAAGCCTAAGGCACATCCCTTTACCAACTCCTTCCTCCTACTCCACATGAGACACACTCTCCATGGATAGCCTACTAAGAGTATCCACCACTATATTGCCCGCCGAGTGATAAAGGAAAACTATGTCATAGTCCTTGAGCAACTCTAGCCATCTTCTTTGACGCAAATTTAAGTCCTTCTAAGTGAACATGTAAGGTCTTATGCTCCGTGAATACATCCACATGCACCCCATACAAACAAGCTGTCTCCAAAATCAAAGCAAAACACCACGAATGCTAACTCTAGTCATGCGCTCTGACAATTTTTCTCGAGTCTTAAGCTATTTAGAGGCATATGCAATGACCTTAGCATGCCGCATCAACACACAACCAAGAACAAACTAGTATTATAATACATAAAAATCATCCATGCCTCCAAAGAGTCAATATTAGGTTGAAGTAAGTCGAGTATTTAACTCCTAAAACTCTTCTCACAAGCATCTCGACCACCGAAGCTCGACCTTCTGAGCTAACTTAGTCAAAGGTGCCGTAATGGATGAAAATCCCTATGAACTCCTCCCCGCAGAGCGCCCAAACCAAAAAAGCTCCTAATATCATAGACCTACGTGCCCAGGCCAATTCTTCACCGCTCTATCTTTTGAGAGTCCACCCGCATACCCTCGCTAGACACTAGATGGCCCAACAAAGGCTAGTGACTTCACCAAAACTCACACTTTCTCGAATTTAGCAAACAAGCTAGCGATCTTGAGAGTCTCGCAATACAATCTTCAAATAAGTGGCATGCTCCTCCTTGCCCTGTGACTATATGATGATATCATCTATGAAGAAAATAATGAATAAATCCAAATATTGCCTTAACACCTTGTTCATCAAATCTATAAAGCCTTGTGAGCATTTTTAGTTCAATAGAAATAACTACAAACTCATAATGACCATATCAAGTCCTGAAGGCTATTGTCCGGATGCCATTCTTCCTAACTCTAAGCCGATGATATTCGTGATCTCAGATCTATCTTTGAGAAGCACCTAGCACCCTAAAGATGGTCAAACAAATAACACACTGAAAGGATATGTATTCTGATTTGTGACATTATTCAACTATCCGTAATCAATGCACATCCTAAGGGAACCATCCTTCTTCGAAAAAGAGAACTAGAGCACCCTATGGGGATTTTCTAGACTCCGATAAACCCTTGTCTATGAGAGATCCTTCCAACTGCTCTTCAACTTCTTTAACTTAGCTAGAGCCATTCTATAAGGAGGAATCGAGAAGTTATGTATCAATGAGAAGGTCAATAAAAAGTCTATCTCCGACTCGTAGGGACTCCTAGCATCATCCGGAAACACCTCCGTATACTCACATACAAACAGGACTGATCAAGAATCTGTGTCTGATGTAGAACTTTAACCCAAACTAGATGATAAACACAACCCTTAGAGATCTTCTTCCTCGGCCTTTTAATATATGGAAATGAAGTAATTCTACAAGCACAATTGAACTACCATTCCACTCCAGGACTGATTCACCCTAATTGAACTCACTGCAGACGCGTTCTATAATTGACTAAAGCATAAAACCATGTAACCAATCCATACAAAAATATAACATCAATTTGATCATATCTAACTCCACTAGGTCGAATGAGGTTACTTTCTTGCTAAAATCATCACGTGGAAATCCCATTACACCTGTCGAGCTAAAAGACCATCAACAGGAGTAGAGACTAAGAAGGGTTCGACAAGATTTTTGGGATAGACTCCAAAACTAACAAATAACATAAGGAGTCACAAAAGATAAGGCTGCTCCTAGACCTAAAAATACATACATATCAAGATGGAATACTCGTGAATATACCAAAGGACCACATTGGGAGATACCTCCCGCTTCCCAAGGCGAGAAGATAGTGCATGTAACTGGTCTCAGCGTCAACGAACATGCAATAGAAGAGGCCCCCGACTAAGAAGGGCGAGTCAGTCAGGCTATTGAAGTAGTAGTCGGGGCACGACCTCGATTGTTGCCCTTCCTATCCAAAGGACAATCCCACGCATATGCCCGTGCTTCCCCACACTCAAAGCAAAATGATCAACCAACCAAGTATCTGCCAGGTGCTTCCTACCACACTTCCTATATGTTGAGAAAGTGTTCTATGACATACTCCTTCATTCTCAGAGCCCGACGCTCTACCTCTAATCTCCTCGGGGCCCGAATGGCACGCGCATTTGAGGGAGATGTGTTTTAAAACCCCTGGAGAACTGAGTTGGTGTCCACCACCTAACCTCTATTGAAAATCTCATGACTTCTACAGGCCCTCTTGGCCTCTCTCTCTTCTCTTTTTATCTCGGCTGCCTCTATCTAATGGGCGTATATGACCAATCGGGTGAAATCTATGTCATTGATCAACATGGAAATCATGTACTCCTTGACTGTGTGAATTGCCACCCATTCACAAACTTGCTAATACGAGCTCCTGTGGATCGAAGAACTATCTCGCTTGCATACTTGGATAACCGTAAACTCCAAAGTATAACCCTGGACAGCCCTATTGTTCTGCTTCAAGTTGAAGAACTCCACCGCCTTCGCCTCTCTCACTCTTCCTAAGGAAGAACATGTCCAAGAAAGCAATCACAAACTCATCCCAACTCACAGAACTACTCCAAACTCCCTAATCCTTCTACTAACAAGCATCCATATATGAGCAACTCACCTAATAAGAGGCTAATTCCCGCACTTTCCTCTCCCATCACCCCCATAGTCTAGATGATCTTCTGTACTCAAGGAACTCATGCAGTTCCTCATCCACCTTCGCCTAAGAACTCGGGTGGGTTCATCTTGACAAAGTCTCGTACTCTCGTTGCCGCCGCATTCCCATTACGAAGAACATTGAGCCACCTCTCGCTAGTTGACTCCGAGCGGTCATTACCTCGTACAATATTTGAAATACCACCTTGAACTCATGAGTGACCCGCCGGGCAAAGGATCCGCCGAGTCATGGGCTGGCTGATGCCCATTTCCCTTGTCATTACCATGGCCATTTCCATTTTCATTTCTTCTTACCATTAGCTCGGGCGTTGAGGCATATTTATACAAATACATATAACACGAGTTAGAGAAATAGAGAGTATTTATTTACGACTAGATCATGAAAGAAGGGAAATTTCCTTAAACATCTTGTAGCCTCTTCCCATAAGTGTGCACACTTCACACCCATGGAAAGATTCCTCTATATAACACAACTTTTAGACACCCTAGGGCACATCTAAACCATTTCTCTAATACCAAGTTTTGTCACTACTCGAGCCGACCAGACTCATACACTCCGAACCTAGAACCAATGAATATCTCCAAGATAACCCATACTTTCAAAGCATGACTTAAAAAACATAATCAAGCTAAGAGAAACATGAACATGAATAGTTTTAAGACTAAAGAACATACAACATATATCAAGCGATAACATCAATAAGCCGATCATACTAAGTTTATGTCTGAAAGCCTCTTACTATCCGATTAGCTGCCGGGATAAGCCCCCAGATAACTCCAAGTCTGAAAGTAAACAGATATAACAAGTTTAAGCCGATAGATGTCCCTGATGATGAGGACTCACACAAAGTAAAGCCGAACTAAACTAATATAGGAGCAAGCTACCTGGGTGAGACTAAGCTGGATCATCGAACTCTATATCATGAGATGATATATCATATAGCATGCAACAAGATTTGAAATATAATCGAGTTTGTAAGGTAAGTAAAAACATGCTTATGAAAAACGTTAGTGGAAATCATGCATATAAATTCAAAAAGATCACGAGAGAGTAAGGACTGCATTCTAAAAGTTGTATTTGAGATATACATAATCATAAGTCAAGTTATCATAAATGTAACATAATGACACAACATTTAAAAATAAAAATCATATTACTTGTCATATCTGAAATTTAAGTAAAAGCTTATAACCGATCATTGGGTCAAATCTATCAGAAACATATCATCATGAGTTATAAACACAAGTAACTAAATCATGAGGAACAATGAAAGACTCGCTATAACCGAAAACCACCATGAATGATCGCACTATGATCCCACATCTTGCCCAAGTGGTGGAGAGCAATCGTAAGCCTTGTCAAGGAAAAGGTCGAATAGGGTGCGATATCACGTCAGCTCCTGGACAGGAAGCACTCTGAGAGGTCCCGCATATATATACCTACATTGGTGTATATTTTAAGGAGACCAGGTGGAACCTCGTAACCCCAAGCCTACCTTCTGGGTGCTGTACACTACTCCAAAAACACATAGTGCTCATATAATCATGTATTCCCAAAACATATCTTGAAACCAACACTGGGATTCTCGACTCCGATATCATATCATAATTTGCATGAGCCTGACTCCAAATCAATGATAAACCGATCTATTAGCCTTGGAAGCAAATTATAATAATGGGGGATTTCAACATGCATGGGCTTGCCCAAATCATAAAATCATGCATACTTAAAATAGACTTGATAAGTAAAGATCATGGAATCATAAGTTGAGAGTTCATAAATATTCATGCATACAAGATAACTCATCATACTTGAAATCATGGATCATAAGCTTGAATTTTCATAAAACTTGCATAACAGTAGCATAATTTCTAATACTTGAAATAATGAATTTATAATCAAATTCGAGTGTAAAATCTGCCCATTAGACTTTTAAAAACATAAATTGTGAACTTGAGGGGATTAAAGCCCATAAACATGAAGATAGGTAGTTTCATAGAATTGCCAAAACCTAGAATCAATACACTTGATTAGAAATCACATGAAATTCATGAATTAGAGAAGAAGTTTAGGTAGGAGGGTGGAAGAAATCCCCCATAAACCCCCGCATACCAAACTGATTTCGAACTAATCTTGGAAGCCCTAGAGAATTGAGGAAGAACTTGAGGAGAATTCTAGTTTGATCTTGGAAGAGAAGTTCAATATAATGCATGTGTGGGAGTCTAATGACTTTGACTAAAGCAACACCTAAAAACACTCATTTTAGGGGCTTATAACAACGTTATTAAGGAATTAGGAGCTTGGGAAATTATAAAACTACCCCCGAGAAATGTGAGATAAAAACCGATCACAAATTTCTTACAATAGCTCATCCAACGAGTCATAACTTGATAACCGCTGGATCATCCATTGTTTCCTAGGCAAATTTTGGTACTCTTTGGTTCTCAAACCAACAAACCAGACAAGATTATTCTTATATGAAATGAAGAATCGTCACTCCTTTCATTGTCACTACCGTTCTCACTTACATTTTCTTCCAAACCTGAATAATGGATTCTCACAACGTGGCCATTACTAGCCCCAACAAAGTCATCAGTCTCCCTTGCATTTCCACCTAAACAAAGTTAAACCCTTTTTGGACTCCATTCAATGACTACTTAGTATGACTCATTAGGTCACCCAATAAGTCGTCGCTAGGCTAGTTGTTTCGTGGCCTTGACTGGATTCTGCACCCAATCACATAATGAGTCATTATTTCAAATGACGCACTTATTCCTTGAGTCATTCTAGCGAATCTAGTACATTTTTTTCTATTTTCTCTAATTCAACCTCAAGTTTGATCTTAGGCACTTTTGGGATTTTTTTACACCAGCTCCCCTGTAGTAGCCCCTCCAAACTCTCCAGCCAGAAAGCTACAAGAGAGATGCTCAAAGACTGTGTCTAGTACAACAAGAGGGAGATAGAGTAGTCAATTCTCCGACACCTTTGTACTTCCTATAAAGTACCACGTGGATAGGATTATGGAGGCACAAATAGTCATTGACCCGTATAGTTGTGGGTATGGAGCATCTTGAGGCATTGGAAGGGCTGTGGCGAATGATCATGAGTTCTGTGTGGCCTCGCAAGTTTTTGGGCCTAAGCCTCCGCTTTTCGCTGTGGTCTAATCTAGACAAGGATCCATGACTTTGTTGATCGACATGTACCAACTTTTGCGGGTAATGCAAGCTTCAATGATAGATAATGTATAGTTATAGATGTACCAACTACATTAGTTGATCTAGTTGAGCTTGAAACGGTTGATTTTGATTTTTCATAGGCATGGATTGCCAAATACGACATGCTATCCTAATGTGGATTGCCAAGCAAAGATTGTCAAACTCCAATTTTTTGATGAGCTAGTTTTGGAATGGAAGGGAAATGCCGTTTACGCCTAAAGGTAAGTTCGCTCTCATACCTTAAGGCCCGAAAGATGGTTTCTAAAGGTTGCATTTCTCACTTAGTTCGTGGCCGATATTTGGCCAGTGAACCGGTAACCTTCCAATCAGCTCAGTGTGTTGAGTAAGTTTATGAAGTCTTCCAGATGACTTACCCGAGTTCCTCTGAAATGGACATAGAATTTTTCATTGATTTACTTCCGTGTACTCAACCAATATTGATCCCTCCTTACAGGATGGCTTCTGAGAGCTAAAGGAATTAAAGGAGCAACTAAAATATCTACCGAAGAATGGATTCATTCAACCTAGAGTATCACCATGGGGGTGCACCAATGCTCTTTTGTGCAAAAGAAAAGAGGGCTCGCCGAGAATATCTATGTGACTATATACTGGATAAAAGTGATGATTAAGAACAACTATTCACTTCCTGTGATTTATGACTGTTTGATCGATACAAGGCAGCGATACTTTTTGAAGATCGAATTTGGAGGTTTTCGTACCACTAGTTAGGAGTTAGGAAGCTAACATCCCTAAGACTACTTTCTGCAACTGCACGACCACTATGAGTTTCCTGGTGATGTCATTTGGGCTTACTAATGCCCAATGTAGGATTTCAGGATAGGATGAATAGGTGTTTAAGCCCTTCTTTATGTATTTGTGATTGCCTTCATCGATGATATCTTGGTTTACTCATGAATGAGGCCGAGCATGCATCACTCCGAGGGTTGTGTTGTAGACTCTCCAAGAGCACAAGTTGTATGCTAAATTTTTTAAATGTTAATTTTCTTATCATTCATGGATTTTCTGGCCACGTGATCATAGATGAAGGTATAAGGGTCATTGACCAATAAATAAAAGTTGTAAAAATTTGCCTGTACACCCGAACTGGGCGCAGGTTCGTAGCTTCTGCTTGATAAGTTACTACCATAGGTTTGTGCATGGCTTTGCTACTATCTCCATGTTGTTGGCAAAGTTGACTCATAAGGCGCTAAATTCCAATTTTTAGAGACATGTGAGCATAATTTCTAGGAGTTAAAGGATAGGTTGACATCATCACATGTCTTGACTTTTAGAGGGCATAGAGGTGTATATAGTTTATTGTGATGCTTCCTAAGTTAGGTTGGGTTGTTTTCTACGCGACACGACAAGGTCATTACCTATGCTTCAAGGCAACAGAAAGCACGAGCACTACTCCTTCCCATGATCTAAAGTTGGCAGCGTGGGTGTTCATAATCAAGATATAGTGCCACTATTTGTAGAGGGTACATGTTGATACTTTCACGATCATAAGATCCTCCATTTGTTCCACCAAAAGGAGATGAATCATAGTAGATAAGGTGGTTAGAATTTCTTAAAGGTTATGATGTTAGCATTATATACCATCCTGAAAGCTAATGTTGTAATGATGCATTAGCCGCAAGTCTATGGGCGCTTAAGCGACATTGAAGCCGGCAGAGTTGAGATGGTGAAAGCTATACGTGGGTTAGCTAACCCGCACATTAAATTGCTAGATACAAAAGATGGAGGTGTGGTAAGTTGAGAACACTGTAATCCTCCTGCTTTGCCCAAGTTAAGCACCAAAAATATGATCCAAAATGGTATCGCTAAAGATAGCATCCCACAAAGAACAACAAGCTTTGTTCTGAAAGGTGGACCAGATAGAGTCCTTAGATACCGCACTGGTTGTGTGTGCCTAATGTGGGTAAATTATGGGATTAGATTATTTGTTGAAGCTCATTACTCCCGTTACTCAGACATCTAATGTTGGGCATATTTTATGCCCATTTGCCACATTTCACATATATTTAATCATATTTTGAGTTCCAAATCCTTACTTATGCATTAAATTCATGTGTGTGTTTTGGCGTTAACAAATGATTTGAGTTCATTTGAGAAGGAAAATAAGCAAAATAGGCTCAAAATGATGCAACAAATTTAAGATTTGGATCCGACAGTTTGGTGCTATGGTTGGCACCCACACAAAGTCCCAAACTTCGGGAGAACAAATATCGCTTTGGTACTATGGCGTACTGTACCTCAAACTTTCGTGGAATTTCACTTCACAAACTTAGCGAGATGAGTGGCGCCCGCGCCGAGGTATCCAAGACATAGGGAAATTTGATGAACACCTGGCGAGACAGCTTCGCCATTGCGCCTGCACTTATCACGAGTCAATATTGTTGTAGATTGACTAAGTTCAGGCGAGATAGGAGGGGCACGCGCCAGAGTCATTCCGGGGCAAAAAGTGCTGATTTTAAAGCCATGTTTTGGAGGGAAGAAAGATCATTTGAATGCTCATCTATAAATATAAGCCTTTTTCATTTGTTATGTAGGATTTTGTAAATTTGAGTAATTTTGGACTTCTTGAAGCGCCTTTACTCATTTGTTTCCGTAGTTCATTCATTAAAGCTTGTAAGTTGTTTCAAGGAAGATACGCTTTTAAAACTAGGTTTTCTCTTCTTTACTTTGTCTTTTCGCATTTTACTTTATGACTAAGTATTTGTTTTTCCTCCACTTGTCTATGAGTGGCTAAACTCATATTCAAGGTTGTGTCCAGCAGAATGGTTGATTGTTTGCGACTAAATAAACTTAGTTTTGATTCTTTTTATGGTTGTTTGTATATATTGTTTTAATTTATAATTTATGAGATTGATCACCTTGTAAGTAATCTGTTGGATTTTGATTGAACTTGGAAAAGGGAATCAAAGGGTTAAAATAAATACAAAACAGGAATTCAAAGACCCTTGAACCCACTGTGATAGGATATGTTGCTCTCAGGGATAGTGATATACCCTTCAACCTCGTCTAGTTTAAATACAAGTAGGTATAATCATCATTTCATTGTTCTCTTGCGATCATAGGGATATAGCAAGTAGGTTCATGAAATGTTCTTGATGTCGGGATAGTGGAAAGAAATGGATAGTAACTTGAACCAACAACGTAGGGAAGAATCATGCTAGTTTAATTACGTCTGGAAAACTCAACTTGAAACCAACCAAGTTCCATTGCCCTAGTCTCTGCCATCATTATCGAAATAAGGCAATCAAGCTTCGTATCTGTTTAGTTAATTTTTTTATTTGAAGTTTTAGTAGTTTAATCTTCTAGTCCAAACTTCATTTTACTTCTTTCAGAGATTAGTGAAATTAAAGTGACAACCTTATAACGTATTAAATTGACAAGTCCTCGTGGGTACAATATCTCGACTTAATAATCCTATATTACTTGGCGACCACATGCTCTTGCGTGCTCTACGACATCAAGTTTTTGGCATCATTGTCGTGGACTTGAATATTGTTTAATAATTTGTAGGTTAGAATATTGTTTTAATAATTTGTAGGTCACAAGGTTATTTGCCTCAAGCAGTATGCCAAGAACGAGAAGTGAAGGACCAACCTTAGCTTCTGTTGATCTTGAATAGAGAGAACCTTTCAAGGTTAGCAATGGAAAACATCGTGAAGGGTAAACAGTGAAGAGAATAAGAGAGTTCCAGTGATGTGGTTTGCTAGGACGAATTTGGAGAACTCATTGTCTTAAAGCAATTGCTCAAACTGCCGACATTGGAAATCTTGAGCCGAAAGAAGGGATCGTGCGGTTGGTCCAAAAAAAAAAAAAACACTTGCCAATTTAAGGGCAAGTCGCACGAGGATCCCCACGGTGCATCCGATGGTTGTTAGAGCCGAGTGAAAACTTCTACTACCATAACGTGTCAGGTGAATATGTCAAGTTGACTTTGTTCCATTCTCACTAATTTGAGTGGCCAAGGAGTGGCTTCAAAATTGAGCCTCGTAGGATCCATCACCACTTGGGAGATCCTCTCTAATAAGTTCATCAACCGGTTTTCTTTTTTCAAGAAGAAACAAAGAATTGAGAGGAAAGACTTTATTCTTACAAAAATAATGGAGGAACACTAGCTCAAGCATGGGAAAGTTAAAAGGGTTACTTGAATGACTGTCCACACCACATGCAACCTAAAGAGGTAATAGAGCATAACTTCATTAAGGGTTTGAAGACCAAATCTAAGAGGGCACCTTGGACGCTTACCGTACAGGACAAATTTGTCCAAAGTTATGATGAAATTGAGGCTCTCTTGAATCTTTACATCCGCAGTGAGCCTGGATTATCAGATTAATGCGGCAGGACGGCAAAGTAGCAAAGTTGCCGAGAAAACTGAGGTGAATGGTAGCGGTAATCAAAGAGATTAGCCGCTTAGTGAAGGTGATCGGCGAAGCTGGTGACCACACCACCAGGAGGCCAGGTACAACAAGTACAAACAGTACAACCCACCATCATCATGCGAGGTGTGTGGAGAAGGCCATGCTTATTCAAAGTGTTGTCCATTAATCTTGAGTCTATATATTTTATGGGACAACAAGGTCACAATGGAGGAGGTTTTTTGGATAATAGCTATAATTAGGGGTACCGAATGGAGCAAATCCCCCCCATGGGAAGGGAATAAAAACATCCAAAGCCCCAAAAAACTTATTAAAGGCCACAAGGCCAAAGCAAAGGTAACAGCTCTCTTGAGGAGACAATAAAGTAATGGATAGTGAAGATGCAAGTGGAAAATGAAATGCAAAAATTCAACCATGAGCTTGAAAGGGAAATTGGGAAATAGGCCTTACACCGTAACAATAGGCCATGTGGGGCACTCCTGCAATACCGAGAAGAACCCAAAGGAAAATGTAAAATGTTATTTTCTCGTACAATGGTAAGGAGAGCCGGGTGAAGTTGTCCCCATAAAAGAAAAAAATTGATGAGGAACAGTCGAAATTCGCTAAGATCGAGGTAGGTAATTTAGCAACCCACAATCAAAAATTGTAGTAGCTAGACCACCTCCCCATTTCCTCAAAGGCCGCCGAAAGACAGAGGACACACCCTACGTAAGTTTCTTGGGTTGTTAAAGTAGGTTCATGTGAATATTCCACAGGAGCTTTGGCAGGTGAAGTTCTAAAGGAACACTGTGTATCTTTGGGAGGTTGTACAATAAGAGGAGGAATACAAATTTGAAACCATGGCTCTTACTAAGAGTGTCGTTCCGAATCAAAGAATAAAATTCCTAAAAACTCACATCCCGTGAATTTCACTATTCCTATCACATTTGAAAGCAAGGAAGTTGGTTTAGCCTTATGATTGCCTCGCATCCCTATTTAGAATCAAGTTAGGTGGAACCACGCCCTACCATGGGCTACGCGTGAGCCTCTAAACGGCCTCAGCCTATCCCGAGGGATCATTGAAGGATTATTTCGATTAAGGTAGGACCTTTCATCCTACCGGTGGACTTTATAATCTAGGACTATGAGGCGATGCAGCAAGCCTCATTCTCGGGTAGAGGAATTTTTAGCCACCGCCAACCTAGTCATACATGTTCGCTTGGGAAAGATGTCTATGAGAGTAGATGGCTAGAGGTAGTGTTTTAAGTGTTCGTGAGCAGCACAAATGCCACCTTATTATGAGCACTTCAATATAAAGCCGGTAGGAGAACCTTGAGGTTGTAATCGCTAGTGGAGCAACAAGTGCTGCTACTTAACGTTAGCAGATCTGGTATGGCCATGTCCACTCCGATGAAGGACTGACGGAACCATAGTAGTGTTGCGACATTAAATTAGGCGCGCATGGGAGGCAACCCATGAATGTCATGCCACAACATAAAATAAGGCGCTTGATGGGAGGCAACCCATCCTTTTTAACATTTTGTATGTTTTTATTTGTTTTGTACAGACACGCATGTAAGAGGCAAGAACCAAGCAGGGATATCAGCTAAAGAGTGTAAGTCTAGGTGAGATGCCCGGTATGGGATGCTAGGTGTTAAATCCTAGAAGAAGAAAATAATCTCAGTGAGGCTACAGGGAGCCACCAAGCGCTGCACCCTATCTCCAGAGGAATTTTTTTCTAAGTCTATGGTGAAATAGAGGCACCGCACCAACAGCTACAATCTCATAAATTCCTCGATATGTAGATGGCCTATTCGCATGTCAAGTTAAGAGTTTTGAATGTCATACATGCTAGAAAAAGGCCCAGAAAAGACCGATAAGAGATGGTCAAACCATCGCTGAGGAGCCGAAGGCAGCCCCTCCGCGATGGCAACGTACCACGGAGGGAGGGCTCGCGATGGCAACGTGTCATGGAGGCCCGTCCTGCCCAAGTATATAAGCCCTCACTAGCTTTTAATGATAATTTCATATATTTCCAACAGAGCAAACCAAAAACAAATAGGGCACGAAGTGAGTTGATGAAATTCCTTTCCGTTTATGCTATTAAACGCTATCCAAATTCAAATTAACTCAACATACCGAAGTATTAAGCAACAAGGAGCATTCCTCTCGATTTAGTTTCATGAAATTCGCTCGCGAATCATCGTGCTACCGAAGTTAAGGTAAGTGGAATTGCTCCAAATTAGTGTCAACATACTCCTGTACCTCAAAGTGAGACATTTCGCCCTCTCGGACTTTCGAGAAATAGCGAGTTTTTCGACCGTTTTTGATAAGCCAAAGTCTGGGCTATATATATATATTAAAAGTGATATTTTCTTCGTGATATTAGCTTATTCAATTTCTAATTGATATATATATATATATATGAATGCAATGGGTAGCAGCAAGTATTGACCGAAGCGCCGGCTAGTTTGGGAAACTGGGCGAAGGTATGTAAAGCCACTCCTTCCTGAAGTTAGTAATCCAAGATAGAAAATAGCGTGGAACTAAGGGAAGAAAGAATTTAGAAGTCAAGAATTTAGTCCAAAAGATGAATCTAGCAAGCATGTTTTATAATATTATGATATATCTCGTAATAAAAGGTGAAGCAATGTCGATACTAAATAATATCTCGTGATAATAAGATAGCTCAAGCATGAGAATCCGCTTAATGCGTAAAAGAGCGAATGGAATAAGAAATCGTAATGGGCGATAGTATTTTCGCATCGAACATGCTTCGTTATATGTGATTATTAAAGCCGAGACCGTTGTGCTAACGAGGGAACCCCTAGAGCTTTCTTGCCACCCTGTGGTTAATAGTTGTGCTCTTAATTTCGCCCGCTAGAGGGTGAGAAACTACCCGGGCTGGCGGCATGCCGTCCAGTAGGGACGAAGATGGATGCATTCCCTCATATCGTAAGGGACGGCATAGCATTATAGCTTACCCCGTCGAGCGCTGCCCTGTGCGCTTACGCTTACAAATACAGATTACAAGCATAAATACAGAGTCCTCCCGACTCGATACAAGCATAGCTCAGGCCCAGAGAGCTCAAGTTGCATACCTGTGTGGGGTCGGTAAAGTGCTCGTAGTTGGTAGGCGAGTGAGTGATTTACTTTTGATGGTTTTGACCCTAGTAGGGGTATATAGATAGTGTGTTGGTTGGCACCTTCCATTTTTATGGAGCCGTATAGGTCCTTGTATGTTATGTGTATATGTATATACTTGATATCTATTAGCTTATAGATAGCAAAGCTGTCATGACGATGTATGCTTCTACCTTACCTCTAGTACGTATAAGCTTATTTCGCATTCCGCCAAATTCCATGGCTTTGTGATACTCTTCGCCATCTCGACTACTATTGCTGTTTATATTAGTTATGTCTCGCCGTTTTACATACTCGTACTCGCCGTTGGTACCGACGCCCCGCTTGGGGCACCGCATTACTTGCCCGTGTGTACCTATAGACGAGGAGTCGACCCCCGTGATCCTACCCGCCATAGGAGTCATCGCCTCCCGTCATCCGAGCCTTGATATTGAGAGGTTTATATCATTTTTCTTTTGTTGTATAGTAATTATGTAGGTGGGGCCCCTGCCCGACCATATTATTAGTATTTTTAGGCTTGTAGTCCGTATATATCTCCCCGTGGTTAGTCAGCAGGTCGTGTATGGGGCCGTGCGTATGTTTAGTTGTTTATGTTGGCCATGTGGGGCCTTATCTAGTTAGTAATGGTGACCTTTATTTGGCCACGTATCGTTAGGCATTTGTTTATATTGGATTCGGTAAATAACCAGTCGCATGGTGGCCTCAGTTTACCGCATAGGTCTCAGATTGATGAGTTTCGGGTTAGTCAGTTGTTACCGGTACTGGCTATAGGCCTAGCCACCTGTGGGTCAGATTTACACCGCTATATAGCCCGGTTTATTTCGTGAATTGGAATTAGAGCCGCTGCACTAGAAGTGCTTAAGCTTAGCAAATTCAAGATTTGTGTCCTAGTAGGGCACTGTGTGCTACTATACCCCCTAAGGCTGGCGTGACAACCGTAGGCTTGATGGATGAAAATTTTTGATCAATTTGAGTTATTGACTAAAAAGACCTTTTAAAATGACATGTTAAAGCCTATGCCCAACCTTTTATTTAAAGTCTCATTCATCCTTTCCCTCAAAAAGTTGAAACAAAAACAAAAAAGCAAAATTTCTCCCTCTCTCCCAGCGTCGCAACCCCCATTCCCCTCCCCTCCATTGTTGTCTTCTCCAACAAGTTAGTGAAGCTCTCATCTTCAAATCAAGTAAGTATATATCTTCTCTCTTATTTGAGTAATCATGCAAGCATGCTACCACACCCTTCTTCCCCAAGATTTAGAACCCAAATACCATTGTTGGTGAAAACTTGAATTTCATGTTTTGGGTTTTATGAGCTTAAAGTCTTTAAATTCTTCCATGATTATATGTTATATTTGTCGGGTAGCTTGACTCTTGGTTGAATATGGTGATTTGAACTTGTGGGAATGATGGGCAAGTTAATTCGAAATTCTTGACTGTTGGTGGGTAGGTGCATTAATTGTGAGAGAGAAATTACATGAAGCTTTGAATTCTTGAATGATAATTGTTTTTTGAATTGGCGAAATTTTGATTAATTCATGTTGAATGGTAGTAAATTATTATCGTTGGTTGATTGAATTGAATATTGTTACTCCATTACATGAAATTACTTGAATTGTGAATTGAGAAGGAAAGTTAGAGGGATAGCCTAGATATTGCATTCTGATTAAAAGCTAAAAAGCTAGAGGAGAGTTGAAAGAAAGAAAATTTCATGAACTTGGTGTAGTATGAGTTAGTGAATTAAATTGGATTGTTGAGATTGATGGTCATGGGGGAAGTCTTCTGAAGTAACCTATTTGAAAAATTCTCACATATACGCTAGCAAATTAAGTATGGGGTGAATTTTGCACCTTCCACACTTAATTGGTTAGCCATTTGGTTTACAAACTAATTTTGTAAAGTTCTTGATTTTTTTATTGATAGGTACCATGGCACCAAAAGAAAAAGGGAGGTGATTGTAGCCGAGAAAAGCCAAAAGAGGGTAGACCAAGAAAAACGCAGAAGATAGTTCCTACTTTCAAAAGTAGGGCCTCCCAAGGAGATTCGCAGCGAAAGCAAGAGTCTCATGTGGGCTTACTAGTTTTAACAAATAAAAAGAAGCCAAGTATGCAACCGAGAATTAAACATAGCCGAGGGTCGCCGACACTTGGAGTTCCCGGCTATTAGGGACAAGATATGTTAGTTGTGAGCTAGCTATATCTTCAATAAGCCTAGAGAGGTGCAACCTCACTTTCGTGAGGGAATTGCAAATTGGGACACCTCATTCAGTAGAGTAGAAAGGTCAAGATCGAGACGCTTGGTGTGATTCATAGCTAAAAGGTTTTAATGCCTCTTAGAGATATCACAGAGACCCTTGAGCATTTCATCTTGTTAGAGAAGCCGCCATACAAAGACATCCTTCACATCTCAGCGGTGAGCACTATCTACCCAACAATGGGCGAGGGATCAAAATAGCACCCATTCCACACTTGCATTTGCCTATTTGAATAAAGAGTAAAGTGTGTAATGGGTTATATGTGTTGTCTTTCTCCCGGGACACATTTGGATGCGAGATGACTCGGGCGAGTGAATTGTCTTAGTACATGTTGATGAAGGGACACCGTTAATTTTGGTGTTATGATTCGTCACAATATGAGGAGATCATTTGGTAGACAAATTGTAGATGGAAATATTGTCATGGCGCTTCTTTTGACCATGTACTTGAGGAGATCATGAGACAATTATAGATGGAAATATCATCATGGCAAAGGTTTTAACCATGTACTTGAGGGAGGCATGTATTGAGGAGGAAGACGCACCTTGTTTTATCTTTGGTAGGAAATTTTACTTTTCTGGACAGATGATAGACTTCACAAAGGCATGAGATTTCCCTCCGTAGGCCCTTCTCTTACTATAGATCTAAGCCCGAGATGAGCAAGGTGGTCATATGCTTTGGATTTTGAATTACATATGAAGATAGGAGGTCGACCTCAGCCACCGGCAGAGGAGATGAAGGCTTTAGGAGGCACTGCATCCGCCGCGATAGTGTTGTGTTGATGTGTCGAGTGGGTCCGATTTTGAGGAGCCGATTGATAATGATGAGGCTAAGCATCCCACGATGGTGTTGATTATTTAGATATGGAGGAGGAGGAGGATGCTATAGGTGCCATGCGGGATGATTCTTAGTGACCAGAAAGTTTCTTTTCTCTCCCTTTATGATGTGATTGTGTATGCACCGAGGACAAGTGCACCTTTTAAGTAATAAAGTGGAGGAAAGTTGATTCCCGTTGTTCTTTAATTGTTATATTTATAGGTCGTAGAATTATTATGGCGAAATTCTTGTAGAAGTAGCTTGAGATTCAGAGCTCAAGTGGGTTGTAATAGATAGTATGATGATATTGACGGATCCCGGGATTTTGACCTGGTTGCCTGCCTTGACTATGTTATGTTTGGTTGCTTTATTTTAGAGTAAACTTTTAATTTTTGTTTTTTTTGTTTGATTCATTATAGTCATAGAGTAATGATGTTTCCCTATGATAGATGGAAGACAAACTATCTATGTGGGAAGTTTCACAAATTTTTATTTTTATTTTTAAGGATTGAGTTGTAGGTCATTCACTTGTATGCTTGTTGATATTCTCCGCTTAGGCCGCTATGTCGGAACAATACAACGGTAATTCCTGATTGCATGAGTTAGAATCCTGAGAGACGACATATCTCTTTAATTTGAGTCGCATATTCTGTGGCTTAATCATGAATTAACTTGTCATTCAATATGATTTGTGGTAAATGTGTTGTAGAAACCGATTTGACTTGTTTCCACAGAGAGCCGAATTGTTTTTATATGTATATATTGTAGCATCTAGAACTTCGCTTCGAGTGTATGTAGGGATAATCAGTTGGTAGGGAGTTGAGAGAAGATCAAGGAACTTTGAAGCCCACTGTTTCCTATAGTTATTTTACTCCCCTAGTCATTCTCCTTAGCTAACCCTCGGCTAAAGCTCATATTCTTGCTTAGCCTCAATAATAGCTTAACCCCTTTTGGTGAGACCTGGACTGGGCTGATCCAAAGTAGTCTTAGAAACATTGAGCCTTAAAAGTTAAGGTCCACTAAAGTATAATGTTAAGGGAAAAAGAACAATTTGTGGTAAGAAAAGCAAAGTGAGAAGAAGTAAGTGCCCATAAAAATTATGTGTTTACTTGTCGCTAGGAAATGAAAAAGAGAGATTTAATTCAAAAAAAAATTCTTGTTATTCTTTGTTAGAAAACTAGTACTAAGTAGTGAAAATGGGGCATGAAAAGAATAAGACAAGGGGTGTGAGTAGAGGAAAGGTGAACAAGCAAGGAAAGAGGTGGTGGACAAGTAAAGTGAAATATGTCTTAAAGTGCTTAGTGTGATAGTCACTATAAAATGAAATATCAATCCTACCCATCCCTTAGCCGACATTACAAACCAAGAAAAGTCCTTGGGACCCACCCTTGAAGCAATTAGTAGTCTTTAACGCATAATAGGCGGCAAGTCTATGGTATGTTGCATATGCATTATATCATTTTCATGAGTGTGAGTCTAAATACTTATTGTGTTCCATGTCTCATATTGATGAAGTTGGAGAGAGGAACATCACTAAAGTGAGGGGCACAACGTATAATTTGGTGTACTACTTGTTGCATGTGTCACACTTGATCACGTTGGCCCTTTGTGTTAAAAAGATGAGTCATTTATAGAGGTTGTGTATTCTCAATTTAAAAATCTTTCTATGTGCTTTGTTGAGAAGTGTTGTATGATGATAAGTCACTTTATGTATGCTCTATGCTATTGGTTGAATATGAGTTGAGGAGGTGTCAAGTGTGATGGTAAAACATGATTTTAGGTATGTTTTAAGGATTTCTGCTGATGAACAATGGCTTAAGTGTGGGTGGTGATGTTGGGCATATTTTCATGCCCATTTGCCATGTTTTTATCCATATTTGATCATGCTCTTTGAGTTCATAATCCTTAACTTATGAATTAAATTATGTGTGTGTGTTTTATATGCTAACAAACTATTTGAGTTCATTTGAGTAGGAAACTAGCAATATGGCTCAAATGATGCAAGAAATGAGGATTCGAGGATCTGAATCTGGCTTGGTGCTGGCGGGAATGGGCGCCCCCGCACCAAGTCCCAAACTCTCGAGAATAAAATCTCAATCTAGTGATATGGCACACCATCCCTCAAACTTCAGAGAATTTCACTTCAAAAAACATGGCGAGATGAGTGGCACCCCACGCTTGGGAGGTGTCCAAAACTTAGAGAAATTTGATGAACACCTTGGTGAGATGAAGGAGGTTGCGCGCCGTAATTTAGCATGGAGCCGAAATTATTAGAAATTTAACTAAGTCCGTGGTGAGAAAGGAGGGGCAAGGCACTGCAGCTATTCCTTGGGGCGAAAATGCTGATTTTAAAGCCAAGTTTTGAGGGCGTAGTGTCATTTGAAGGCTCATCTATAAATATAAGCCTTGGGGGTCATTTGTTATTTAGTTTGACTCTTGGTGTAGTTTTTGGACTCGAAGCAATTTTTACCTTTTATTTTGTAGTTCATTTATTAAAGCTTGTAAGTCATTTGAAGGAATAAAAGTTCTACAACTAAGTTTTCTCTTTACTTCGTATTTTTGCATGATAATGACTAAGTATTTGTTTTTTCTATGAGTGGCTAAACTCATATTCTAGGGTTGTGTCCATGGTGAATGGTTTATTGTTGACAATATATAAACTTAGTTTTGATTCTTATTTTGTGGTTGTTTGTATTTATTTATTTTAATTTATTATTTATGAGATTGATCACCTTGTAAGTAATCTATTGGCTTTTTGATCAACTTGGAAAAGGGAATCAGAAGGGTTAAAATAAATACAAAACAGAATTCAAAGACCCTTGAACCTATCAGGATAGATAGAAGTCGGGTGGTTGAGATAGTGATATACCCTTCAACCCTGCTTAATTTAACAAAAGTAGGCATAATCATTTATTTCATTGTTTCACGATCATAGGGATATAGGCGTTAGGTTCATGAAATAGTTCTTGATGCTTGGGATAGTGGCAAGAAATGGGATAGTAACTTGGAACTAACAACTGTAGGAAGAATCATGCTAGTGTAATTATTGCCCAAAACTCAACTTGAAACCAACCAAGTTCCATTGCCCTAGTATGTCATCATTACTCAAATACAATCAGCTTTCATTCGCTTTAGTTAATTTTCATATTTGATGTTTTAGTAGTTTAATTTTCCAAACCAATCTTCATTTTAGTTGTTTCGTAGATTAGTGAAATTAAAGTGACAACCTTATAAAGATCAAATTGACAAGTCCCCGTAGGTTGATATCCTGGATTTAAATATCCTATATTACTTGGTGACCACGCCCCTTTCAGTGCGCTGGGGAGACATCAACATCCAAGTTCCATGAAGATAATTTGACCTTAGACAACTTTACTAGTGGCAATGTATAAAGAAAGATATTACCAAATTTCAGAGCTTAGTGTCCTAATCGAATAGGAAAAGTAGAAACACGCATTAGAGGTCCGATGTAGGAAATAGAGATCCTCACAGGAAGTGGGAGACTATAAATATGGATTTCATTATCGATTTCCTTATACAAGTAAGAAGCATGACTCCATTTGGGTTATCATTGGACACTGAAGAAATCAACCTATTTCTTACCAGTAACTACTAAGGCAACTTAGAACTGCTAGATTGTACATATGTGAGATTTTTCGCTTCATGGCCTCGCCTCTTGGTCAATATTTCCAGAGGATCCTAGTTTACGAAAAAAATTTGGAAGTCTTTTCAAAAAGGCCTAGGTACGCAGGTGAATCTTTGTACCGCTTCATCCCGATCGACTGGAGACCAAATGCACTATTCATATACTTGAAGATATGTAGCAGATCGTGTAGTAGTTTTCTTGAGGAAGCTAGGGATGACTATGTATATTTGAAAAGTTTGCGTACACAATAGCTATCACTAAGCATTAAATGGCCCATATGAGGCCTTATATGGTGGAAGCAGACGCTAGTAAATGTCTGTTATAGGAGGCAGTTATCTGGGTCCTTATTCAGTTTACATCTCCATTGATATGCAGTTTATCCGAGATAGGGCCGCAGATGCCACGAGCGCATAAAAGTCGTATCGCCATGTGTGTCGACGAACGCAGAGTTTGCCGTTGGACGATTGGGTTCTCCCCGAAGGTGTCGCCTATGGAAAGGCATCACATGCGATTTGGAAGAAAGGGAAAGTTGAGCCCTAGATATGTTAGTTCTTATGTAGCTGGCCGCAAAGATAGAAAAGGTAGCCTATGAGTTAGAGTTATCAAGTGAGACAATCCATCCCGTATTTCATGTGTCGATGTTGCGTAAATATATAGGAGACCTCTAACTCGTGTTGAGCCTCGTTGGAGGATTTCCAGATTTCTCGAGGTGATGACTATATGTGAGATTCCAACTACCGTTCTTCATATACATGTCGCAGTCTCGAACTAAAGAAGCTGCCTCACTAAAGTGTTAAGAAGCAAGAGCAACAATATTGAGGAAGTGACCTAAGAAGTTGAGGAATAAATGAGGAAGAAGTAGCCTAACCTACTTGTGACATCGATGTAATATTGAGGTACGTATTTGATACTTAAATTACTCCATTATGTAATTATAAAGCATGCCAAAGAAAAATTAAACCTCATCCGAGGACGAATGTTTTCTAGGGAGGGAGGATGTTACATCCCGTAAAATTTTTGATGATTATTTGATTTTATACTATGTTATGGAACTACTGCCAGATATGTCACCTTCGTAGGTGAGGACTTAAACTCTTGGTGGTAAGAGCAAAGAGTATGAAGTTCACAGTAAATAAGGTAATTTTAAATGATCATATTTCCCAATCTATAATGAGTTAGGAAGTCCTACTACTATCATATGAAAGGTATTGAATCTAGTTTTTATAACATCAAAACACTCATTATATTAGAGCTTAGAGTAAAATATGATAGGATTTTTATAGAGGCACTATTGAGGAGGACGTAGGCGAGCCGCCTAGCGCCCGCCCCACCTATTAAAATATTAAGTTGTTCTTTTTGTGGAAAACATTTCACCTCATCCTATTCGAACTTCTGCTTAGGAAACCATTTAGTATTTCTATCCAAGAAGCAAGGCAAACTAGTCATTAAACTTCACATCGAGCTAGCAAATTTGTGTAGACCATGGAGCTTCTAGACTTCATTTTACCTGACTGTTTTGACGGGTGGTTGCATTTTGGTGTGTTTCTAGGAAGTGGAGGTTGGAAAAAACCTCTTCCATCTTAGCTAGAAAATCTCCAAGAAAGGGTGAGTAATTTCGCCTTTGTTTTATATGGAATTTATGAATAAAAACTTGAAGAAAATTATGTTGCAAGTGTTGACTTGTTCTGGGATGTTGTGTTGGTGAAGTGTTTTGTTGCACTTTGGGCAGCAAGGTTGCTGCATTTTTGGATTAATTGATGAAAATACTCCTATTCCTAGCCAAGTATAATCTCAAAGGGTAAGTATCTAGTTATTAAACTTGCTTGAAATCCAACTAACACAAGAAGTTGGAGGCCATGTTGGGATGCCATTTTTGGTGTATTTGCTGAAGTTTACTCTCATTTTGAAGGTTGGTGCGCTTGTGTTTTTTCTGGGAATATACTCCCTAATTTTGGGGATTTGGTCATATAAAGAAAAGTAAGGTAGTTTCCCGCATTTATTTCCTCAAAGTTTGGAGAAGAAAGTTGAAGTAAAAATGCTAAAATATTGCCTTTTGCATTGTCAAAGTTGTGGTCAGTTTCATGGGTGTTACATTTTCACCGGAAAATTGGAATCAAAAAGTTGTAAGCTCAAAGAATTGACAATGCTAAACATTGGTGGTTGGAGGAAAGAATCGCCTAAGGGAAAAACTTAGAACAAGGTATGTAAGATGCCTCATTCATCATTCTTTTTAAGCACGATTCTTGAGTTGTAGGTTGAATGAACTAGAAAGTTTCTCATGTGTATTAAGGTAGTATGTTATTTAATATTTAAGCATTACGTTCCATGTTTAATTGAAGATATAATTGTCAGAGTATGTCTAGCCCAAAGAGGCTGCTAAAGTGTACATTGTGTCGATTGTTGTTATAGCTATACATCGAGCCGGGAGACCCTCGTAGTCATTTATTAGTTGGTCCTTTATTATGTTATATATATATATATATATATATATATATATATATATATATATATTATGTTCTTTATGTTTGAAGTTCGGTCCTTGGGGTGGAATTAGAAATGAAGCAAAGACGATGATATAAAGAGCAACATAGACTAAGAAACTAATATTAGTCTAGAAAGGGTAATTGAAGGTATCAACTATAAATTCCTTATTAGGGTAACCTACCCTTAAATACATATGTTTTAAAGTACTTAAGGCCTAAAAAAATTCCATTCCTAAAGCTAACGGCAAGTTACCTAAGTTATCGGTTCCATAAGTTAGACGAATGTCAATTCTCTAAGTATCTAGAATTGAGGCTAAGTAATATAAAGCATGTTTTTAGTAACTTAAGTTAGCTCAAGAAATCTAAATGAATCAAAGTTCTCCAAAGGATGAGTTTGGAGTTGAGTCTAAGCTTCCCAAATTGAATCCAAGTTTTCAAAGTGGGAGTCTCGCATTCAAAGTTGATTCTATGCGAACTGCAAGCGAGGTTTAGTTCTTTTCCTCGAGTATCGCTTAGTTTAACTTGGAATTATTTTATTTATAGCTTCGCCTTACATTAGTGCATTTGTTCACACCCATGCCCAATCTCTCTCTAATTCATGAATGTCCATATGTTGATCCTATGGGGTTTAAACCCAATGCATGAATTCCCTAATTTTCTAAATGGGTATGATCCAAGTATGTTTATACTATTCAATTATGATTCATGGGCAAGTTTTACATTGTTTTCAATTATAAGTTATAATTATATAATTATAAATTATAAATTAAATAATATTAATAGTTTTTTAAATTCATAATTTTATATCTATGATGAATGTTCAAGTTTGACGAGATATTATCATAAAAGCATGTTTTAATGTTACCCATGTTTATGACCATGTTTTCGTGTGAATTAAGTATGTTCAAGCATGTGTAAGTATTGGGAATTCCATTATGTTCAGCTTGTTGTATGGTTTTAGCCAAGGCTCCTCATGTATGATTTCATACTATATGCAATGATACACTCCGTCAATAGACGATGGTCATCTTCGTTGAAAAATGATGGAGAGAATATGAATGTTTTTGGGATAGTGTCTAGCACCGAGTAGGCTAAGGTTCACCAACCATATGCATCGAACTACATGCCAACAAAGGTATGATTAGACTACTTGAGTCCTCCTATGTGAAGGTGGAGGGGTTTTTCTGGTTGAATACACCAAAAGAAGACTTCCTTGTTTGTAGGCTTCGCAAGGTCGAGGTAAGTGCTGCATAATGGGCTGGAAAAGCCTATTTGACAATGAAAGTGACCAAAGATATTCGTTTTTCAAAAACTTTAGCTTGTACACAAATACACAAACAAAGCCACTTGATATCGATCACCCGCGAATCTATAAATTCATTTCGCCACCTAACCTTCGAACGCTTTTTAAGAACCAAAAAGAGTTGTGCCAAAATAACAGATGCCAAGAAGAACAAAAGTCCTTGGACACGTAATGGATCTTTTCCCTGCCCTAAAAGGGCCTTGATCTTGATATCGATATCATGGTAGCGTCTTTAGCCCTAGAAAGGCTTTAGATGGCTTTGCCCACTGGTGATACTCGTGGACCCCGTAAGCTTCCCCACATGGTAATGTTCGCTATAAGACGAGTCTCCGTTGTTCCTCATGATTTCAAGTATGCATGTTTATCACTCATGATATATAATATATATATATATGTTCTAAAGGTTGTTTGACCCAATGTTCGGGCTTACTTATGATTATCGATTTCTGTACTGGGTCATTCGATTCAATTATAATGTCTCGCTATGTTCAAATCATGATTTCAAAAATAGCATGTCTTCCTACTGTGATTCTTATCTTAAATGTGTTTTATATTATGCATGTTTTAAATGATTTTACTTTATTTAAGAGGTTTTACTTACCTTGCATACTGCACATTCCACATACCGACCACATAATCTATGCTATATTTGTTATATGATATAAACAATCTTCGACTTAGCTCCCAAAGGTCACTGAGTTAGCATCCATTTCCCCTATTGTTGAGTCCTTATCTCGCCGAGGCCCCTCTTCCATTTAATGTTTAGGTATTTTCATTTCTAGACTTAGAGAGTTAGTTAGGGTCTGTAATACCTCAAAGGCCTGGCAATGACCCGGAGTTAAAATTGAAAAGTAAAACTAGCAAAAAATATCATGTAATCGATTCACTCAATGACTCATGGATGGATAACATGAGTCGACAAAAGCAGCCATGGAAAGGGGGTTCAGGAAGTAGTGGTGAACAAATGTGACATACAACGACCCATTGTAAGGAACAACGAGCCGTTGTTACCGCCATTAGAAGGACTGAGTTTAGGCCGGGCGGTGAGGTGCTGTCCCACGACTCCGTTATGAGATACAACGACCAGCTTGTTTGATACAATGACCCGTTGTTTCAAGTCATTGCTTGCTGGTTGAATTTTCCAAAGGCATTCAACCCGCTGGAGACCACGACTATTGGATGCCACTCACGAGTCAGGCGAGGCTCGTGGAAAGGAGTCATATTTGGTCAAGGGGTCACTTGACTTGGCCTGATTCAATGACCTTGGTTTGTTGTAACGACTCATCCTTGAGTCGTGGGAAGGAATCTAAGACATTTCATGAGGTAAAGGACTCGACTCGCTGATACCACGAGCCATGGTATGTTTCACCACCCGTTGGCTCAGAAAGGCTGGTTCGTCCTGGCCGTCAGGGAAAATTATATTAAGGGTATTGACCTTCTCATTTTTAGCCCCTAAACTACACGTTTTGGATTATTTCTCGAGTGTGATAAGAGGGAGTTAAGTCCCTATTGCATGCCCATTCTCATGCAAGGATTCTAGAGTGGTTTTGGGAGATTCAAGGCCTTCTTCCCAAACTTTAGTCTTCTATTTCTTTGGCGGGTGTTCAAGGAGCTTTAAGTTCATCCATTCCCTAGTATGTAGGGTTTTAAAATGGGTGGAATTCTTCCTCACCCATGCCAAATTTCTCACAAAGTCATGGAATTCTTCTACTCAAATTTCATGGGGTTTTAACTAAAGAATGTGAATGTGATTTCTCCTCGTGGGTATGTTTTACCTGAGTTTTTCTTATGGAAATATGAATGATGCAAGTGGTGCTTTACTATTATTTTCTTTGACCATGTTCTCACCTTTTTTAAATCTAAATTGTCAATTTATGGAAGTTCATGGAAATTATGAGTTTATGATGAATATTCGTTATTTTAAGTTTATTGATTATGGAAATGCATGAATCTAAGTTACCCATGTTTATGAGTATATTTTGGAAACAAATGGAGTCATGATGAAGCATTACAATACCCATATGAAGACGAATGATTTACGATTTATGAAACAAATTTCATGATTTATCGATTTATGATGTTGGCCGATAAAAGGGGCCTTGATTCTTGGCTAAGCATGTTTTAAAAGGGGATCAATGATGTTAAACGCTATAGATCTTAGCCAATGGAATTTTTATGCATGTGATTTTAATGATTTATGTATGTGCCTATATGCATGTTTTGGGAGTCGGTCTAGCACCGAGCACTGTGCTGCTCAAAGGACTAAGCCGGTATCTCATAACCACGTGCCACCGTGGGTTTAAATGTTTTTATGTATGATAATGATCCCCTCAAAATGTGATATCATTTGCGACGACTCGCCCTCGGCAAGCCGTGGCTCAGCTCTATGCACTTGAGCGAGACAAGGAGGCACAGTGAAAGGCTCTACCATGATGAACACAGACGGTAGTCCTCCCATTTGCTCCACATATTTTATGAATTATAATTATTTTATTGGCTTAAGTTATATTATGATAAAGTTATTTACGATTACGATAATGAATGATTATGAATGATTTGAAAGTCTTGAGCCCTATGTTTTATTTTGAAGATTTTGATTCAAGCATGATGTCCTCCTCTTATGTCTATTTATGAGTTTTACTTTACTTTTAAAATGTATGTTTTACTTACCTTTCATACTTCTAGTACATTCCACGCATCGACCGCATACTTTCTATGTTGTATCGTTTCATGATACAGGTCGCAACTCTCAGGCTAATCCTCATCCCTTAACCGTCTCACCTTACTCCTTCTGCCTTTTACTAGGAGTCCTCATGTTCACAAGGCTTTTTTATAGGCTTTCATTTTGGTTACATCGATGGCCCAAGTTATTGGGGGTGTTGTCCCATCAACCCATCTTATGTATAGAGGCTTTCGGACAAGTATGTAGTACTCAACTACTATGTAAACGTTGATAATTCTTGATGCTATGTTAGATTACATTTCGCTTATACCTTTATGATTATTTTTCCGTATTTGAATGAGATTAGCTGTATGCATGAGTCCCGGGTTCCACTGGGGTCCCTGGGTCCCTTGTCCCATGTCTATGATCTGTGTGTATGTTCGGGTCGTTAAAAACTTGGTGTCAGAGCATTAGGTTTGAAGTGTCCTAGGGAGCCCGAAGCCGCACAGAGCTCTTTTCATGGGTGTGAAGCTACACACCTATGACGAAGAGGCTACTAAACGTTTAGGAAATGTTCTCTTTGTTCATGTTCTATGTCGTGCGATGAAAATCTTTTCCATCCTTCTAATGCGATTCACATTTCGTAATTATGGCTCCTAGAAGAATGAATAGGATGAATGGAATGAGGAAGGCCATAGAGATGGCAATGATCATGGGCACCAGTCCCACCTGCTCCTGAGCCCCAAGCACCGTGAGCCGCTGCCCACGCCGAAGCCTGTGCGGTGATTCAAATGTTGGTGCAGCCTTGATCGTCAAAGTCAATCAATGTGCTATTGCACAGTCCAACAGAATGGCAAATGCAAGATTCGAATTAGAGACTTCGGTATAACCTCCCGAGTCTGGGATTGAAGGTGGATGAGGATCCATACGAGTTCATTGAAGGGGATCCTCAAGGTCACTCTGCGTTATGGGAGTGACAAATGGGAGTGTGTGGATTCTGGCATCTTATCAATAAAAGAGGTTGTTCATATTTGGTACAAGCACTGGAGGATTGTAAGACAGTGGTTTAGCCCCTATCACCGGGATGAGTTCCACATGGCTTGATAGATTCTTCCTCGAAAATGAGGAGTTGAAAGCAAATTGGAGCTTGTTAACCTCAAGCAAGGAAAGATGACAAAGTGTTGGAGTATTCTCTTGAGTTCACTGTTTGCTGAAATACGCCCAAGATTGTTGGAGGACAGAGCTTAGGTGAGCCATTTGTTCATGGTGTGGCTAGTTATTTAGACAAGGATTGTAGGACTGCCATGCTTCACCAGGATATGGACATTCCTCACAGGTTTACGCCCAGCAAGATGGAGGCGGCTCATGTGAGGGAGAGGGGAAGCAAAGCAGGGCCTGGCGATAATGTGGATTTTCACATTAGAGGTCCGCCGGTGGCTACCGTCCACACTTAACAGAGGTCACTAGCCCCAACACCTCATCACATTTTAGTGTTCCATCCACTGTGGGTGATCGTAGGAGCAGGCTTCGTGTTCGAGGGATTAGAGGGGCACCCAGCTAGAGTATACCTCTCTAGCCCGCCGAAGTGCTGGCAAGAGTCACACTCAGGGAGTTCCCGTCGCCCGCATGTCTACTTCGAGTGTGGTAGATCTAGGCACATGCATCGATCATATTCCTATGCTAGATAGGGTGATGATAGGTGTCGAGTACAAACCACCAGGATGCTAGCAGCCTGTACTCGTTAAGCTCCACAAAGCATCAACTATTGAGGAGGCAAATGGCTGCCGTAACCGATTCTATGCCCTCGCTTCACGCTCACAGAGCAAAGAGACCCATGACGTGGTTACCTGCATGTTGCATTTCTTTAATATTGATGTTTATGCCTAGCTGTATCCGGAGCTGCGATTTGCCTTTGTGACTCCCTATATTACTAGTATTTTTGGAGTTAGTCCCGACATTCGTTGAAACCATTCTCCGTATCTACTCCAAATACTTGGTGATTCAATGGTAGCTAGGTGGGTATATAGAGAGTGCTCCTAATATTGTGTTGCATAAGTTTACCTCCTGTGAGACTTAGTAGAATTGGCCATGATCGATTTTCGACATCATTTTGGGTATGGACTGGTTTTTTTCATGTTATGCTTCGATTAATTGTAGGACTCGCACCGTAGAGTGTCATTTTCCAGCGAGCAATAAGGAGTGGAGGGTAGTGTGGTTGCCCGCAGACGGGCCATTTCCCATTCAAGGCTAGGAAGATGATCTCTAAGGGGTGCATGTACCACCTAGTTAGGGTTAAGGATGTGGAGTCCGATACCCCGACTATTCAGACAGTTTCGATGGTGTGCGAATACCCAGAGGTGTTTCCCCGAGGATTTTCCAGGTGTTCCTCCGAAAAGGAAATTGATTTCAGACGGGACCTATTGCTAGATACACAACCTATTTCTATCCCTCCTCATAGGATGGCTCCGCCTAGCCTAGATAAAGGAATCAAGGGAGCAACTTGAAGGATCTGTCAGGCAAGGGCTTCATTTGACCGAGCCATTCCCATGGGGTGCACCAATATGTTTGTTCAAAAGAAGGACAGCTCTCTATGTGTGTATTGACTATCGACAATCGAACAAGGTTACCATTAAGAACCAGTACCCTTACCCAGGATCAATTACTTGTTTGACCAGCTTCGTGGTGCCAAGTGCTTCTCTAAGATCGACCTCAGTCCTGGATATCACGCTTAGAGTTCGAGAGAGTGACATCCCGAAGACCGCCAGACTCGCATGGTCACTACGGATTGTTGTTATGTCCTTTGGGATAAACTAATGCTCCTTCAAATTTTTATGGACCTAATAAATAGGGTGTTCAAGCAATATTTGGATATGTTTGTGATTGTGTTCACCGACGACATTCTTATATACTCCCGGAACAAGGAGGAGCGTGCACTCATTTGAGAATAGTGTTGCAAACCCTCAAGGATCGCGCCTGTATGCAAAGTTTAGTAAGTGGAAATTTTGTCAAACTCGATAGAATTTCTGAACATGTAGTATCAAGAGAAGGCATAAGGGTATATTCCCATAAGATCGAAGCGCTGAAGAATTGGCCTAGACCGTGAATCCTTTAGAAATTAAGTTTCTCGGGGCCTAGCCGGCTACTATCAGTGAGGTTTGTTGAGGGTTTCTTATCCATTGTAGCACCTCGACTAAGTTAACTGGCATGAAATTTCATTACTGATGTGAGAAAGCTTCCTAAAAGCTGAAGACCCCAATTCTACTGTAAAGCATCTGTTGACCTGTCTGAGGGTACCGATGGTATCATTGAATATTATGATGTGCGTCGAGAGTCGACTGACGTGTTGATGCAAACTCGTGGGTCCTCAATAACTTTAGACCCATGAAATACCGCAGGGTTCATCCAAATGAAATCTTGACCTCGACCTCAGCCTACAGACCCATCGTGGTGTTGATGGGCACTACATGCCGGTTCACCTCCGGCTGTTCACGCTCGACAACATCTTACGATGCCTCAAACTTGCAGGACACCCGATCATCCAGAGGGGTTACATCGAGCTAGGCCGGCGAGTTAGCATTACCAAATTCTTCTCAAGCTTATTTAGGAGGCACGTTATTTGAAAAGAGTAGAGTGCAAGTTAGAATAGGAACTTTTAGAGTTTCACACTCCACGCACGATCAAAATTATGAAAGAAGGGAATTTTCCTAATACCTTCTTGTATCCTCCCCCTCATAAGTGTGACATGCTTCACACCCATAAAAAGGACTCTACGTGATGCATTTAGGACATCCTGAGATACAATAAACCTAGTGCTCGATACTAAGTTTGTCACTGCCCGAGTCTACACTCCGACACGATACATGGTACTTGGTGCCACAAGTGACCCTGCTAACTCCATGGCTTAACATCACACCGGTATACCAATTAAATAGAAGTGGAAGCTTTAAAAACATAGTTGAATAACACTCTTTCAAAAAATACGAAAATTTCGATAAGGTACCTCAAAAATCCCTTATGCAAACAACCGAAAACATACTAAAATAAGACTTTGTCCAAATATCAAAGAATCACGAGTTTCGGGCCAAGGACAAGCCCCGCCCAACTCTAAAATCTGAAAGCAAGAAACTAAATAGAACTAAATCCTCATCCTCGAAAAGGTGAGGATTCACCAAAGATAATGTCATTGAAATCGTCAAGGAAACTACTCATGATGTTGCGACCGAGAACCTTCACCTATATCATAATACAATACAAGATGGGAAAATATGCATCGCATTTTGAATGTACTAGTATTCAAGATGTAAGTAAGAACAAAGGAAATACATAACTGACCGATAAATATCAATATAATCAGAACACAAGTACCGACCGAGGATCATAACTACATACCGAGATATGAATAATAGAGCAACCAAAAATTGTAAATGTTCTGACCGACCGTACTTTTACTATAATGTGTGGGAGAGACTTATAACCGACCGTAACCACGGGAGCTAAACATGGAGTCCAATGGGCCCCCATTGGAGAAGAGCCCTCTATACCTTGCTAGGGTATAGTGCCGAACTCGGGTGATCACACCGATGCCCATTTGAGCTAAAACCTACGATGGCGACGCAGTTCTAGGAACCTCGGGTGTGTTGAACCCCAACACGCCTGCTACCTCCTCGCTCCTACTGGAAATTTCTAATCCAGGCTACTAGGTTGATACCCAACCTAATGTCCCAAGACTTAAGTCGAATACTTATCTAGAAGTAAAACTTGAGAGTCTCAAGGACCTAATAAATTAAACTAAGGGTTTTAAGACCGGCCGTGAGCTACTTTAGCCGAAATTGTAACCATCTAAAGAGCACCCTTACAACTTATAATTCGAGGATCACTGAGTTTTACCGAACCCTCAAGAGACTATAGCCAAACTCGATCAACCGACATTTCAGTGGGTACACCGAAAAGGCTAAGTATTGACTAGGAATAAACAATAAATAATTCAACTTTTTGGATGATCTAACTGTACTATTACATGAGTACAGAACTATAGGAATTTACCAAGGTTTGTATCTCGGGAAATTATGCAAGACTCTTTAAATCACATTCACAAACTAAAGGCTAAACACATATTTCATGGAAGGAGATATTAACATAAAGTATAACTAATTACAACCTTCAAGAATCATGAAAATTATAACAAGAAGGAAATTTGTATTCTAACTAAGAAACAACCCTAACATTTATACAAATAGGGCTGTAACCGATAAAGATTTTAGGAAGGTTTGGAGAACAAGGAAAGAGCGATTCCCTTTGTTAAAATCCCACATACCTAGAGTAGAATTCCTTGGAAGAAATCTTGAGAATCTAAGAAGGAATTTGCAAGCCCTAGCTTTGCCTTCTGTAGAACCATCCGAATTCTTCGTGAATTTACTAATCGATTTTTTGAAAGAACGAGGGAGACTCGTTGATTATTCCTCCGAAATCCCTCATAGATAAATACTAATATGACGTATTTAGGAGTTAAGTCGATAGGTTTTACAAAATTTCCCTAAAAAATTTAATGAAATTTCTGCTTTCTCGTGTGGTACGACTCAACCTACGAAATGTACCACAACGACACGATTCATACCACCACTTGTTTAGCAACCCTACTTTAATCCAAACTGTTTTCCACGAATTCCTACTACAACTCGTATCGCATCCTACGACTCATCTCATGATCTCGTATCTCGCTCCCGGTTTTCCTATGACCCCTCTCACAACCTATCTTATGGTTCGTACTCCACCGTACTCATGAATTGTACCGACTGGTGGTTAGCCTAAATTTTCTTGGCCATAACTTTTTAGTTATTCCAATGACTCAGTCAATACGATCCGCACTGTAGTACAAGTCTTAACGTGAAGCCGGGGTTTCTCAACTCACCTTAATCGATCTTCTCCACCCTCCGTCGTGAGTCTAGGTACAAAGCACCTTCTATGCACGAGTAATACTTCGATTCATACTATGATTATTTTTTCCAAATTTCGCGTAATCAAATTTTATAATTTCAAGGCTAGTCTTAAAGCATGGGTGTTACAAATACACTCGAACTTACATCCTTGGCTCACGGCACTCAACCACTAGTGGCTTGAGCATACCGCCTTGGCTTACTTCTAAACCGGGCTAGCTATGCGAGTTGTAAGTGTAATAGGCATGTAGAACTCTTTAGATAAGCAAACTAAATGATTGTATAATTGAAATCTATAAAAGTATTCGTAAAACATCCGAAAACATATCTTAACTTACTAGTCTATGAATCCTCTAACACCGATAATAGAGCACGGGGACACCGCCCTCGAATACCTTAATAAACTACTAAAAGAAGGGATTGGACTCGAACCCTACAAAAAGTAGGTCTCACCAATGCCTTAGTGGAGAAGATCTTACCGATGCTTCTACCACCAACCCTAAACATGTATCATATAAAGACGCAAAGACCAAACGACACGTATGTGAATGTACGATATGCAAAATAAGCTTGAATAAACAACAAAGCAACCGAATTTCTAAGCTAAAAATAAATTAACAAAAAATTGAATGCTCTAAATGATGTAATAAAAACACAAGTATAAATATTGTGTAAATCTATTATGCAACCGAAAAAGTTATTTATCAAAGATAAGTCCCGAAAAACTTTAGTATAGTTGAGAAACTTTTAACCGATGTACACCATGTGAGCGCATGATGCCTAACCTTTTTAGCCCGATTAGAGAGTCGTCCAAAGCCTTGTTAGGGAAGAGGACGAAACTAACCGTGGGATCCATACTAAACCCTTACTGTGGGCTATCCGAGGAGTCGTCGAAACCAACGACATGATCCTAACTTCATTACCGGCGATGTAGTTTTGGGGTTTCTAATTATCAACTCCTTACCCGTCTCAACTAAAAATCCTTCCAATATAATTTCTCATAAAATACACCTATCTCGAGGAAACCTAAACATCTTTGTGGAGCTTTCTAGCTTAAAATCAATGAAGATGTATTAATACTCAGGAGCCTCTATGATTAAAACAAAGACTCTATAAGTGAGCCTTTATGCTCAAAATTGTATTATACTGGTGAGCCTATATGCTCAAAACAATGTTTCAAAACATGCCTTTACTTTCTTTTGAAACCAATTGTTAAAGCTTAATTTGATTGAACTAAACTCTTTTCGAAAGCTCTTCTTAAATATGATGCTACCGTAGCTATGAAAATAATGCATATGTCTAATATCACAAAGTTTTCAAAAACTCACTCTTTGATAACAATAAGGCCTAGGATAGAATGAAAAGAAACATAAATCAACAATCAAAAGAGTTAAGAATATCAACATGTGTAACAATAAAAAATGTAGCTCAAATTATAAGGAAGAAAACCCAATTTATAGGTTTGGGCAAAACCCTAACTCTTTATTTCTTCTAGAACCGAAACCGAGATGTGGTGGGCGTGAGGAATAATGGGGTTCTCACTATGAATATCCTTACATACCTCAAACACTCCAATCATCAATTGAGAATCTAAAACTAACTTGAAATCCTTAAGAACCGGTTTCCTTAATGATTTCTAGGTTCCATATGAAGAAACCGTATTACAACCCATAGGTTAGGTTAGGAATCATTAATTCAACCTTATGATTGAAGGAGAAGACTTACCTAGCCTTAGGGAAATGTTTCCACGTCGGCTAGGCTGAGAGAAACAATTTGGACTTGGAAAAATATCAAAAAAACGACTAGGAGTCTATTTAGAGTCTCCTAAAAATCAAAGTCCTCGACTGGAAAGATGGTTCATCCTTCTAGAAAATAGACCATCCACTAGCCCGTTGAAAGCTAAAGGAATTTGTGGGTAACTTTGATAGCCGTGTAGATGGGTCGCCCTTCCGAATGACGGACCATCAACCGGTCTTTCCTTTGCGTTCCCAAAGATCACAACTCTCTCGATATTATTCCACTCTGATAGGATGATCGCTCACTGGGAATGATTGTCTACGTACTCATCCCAGGAATACTTTATAGGTTTGGAGGTTCTCCTCGGGGGCTATTCCACGACCGACAGGATGGGTCATCCTTTAGAACGATGTACCGTCGACCGAGCCGTGGAAAACATTCTACAAAGTGGCCATCTCTCCAAACTTATTCCATGGTTGACAGGTTTGTCATTCCGAACGACGTAATCGCTAAGTCAGTCCATGGAAAACTCGGAAGGAATAAGGTTCAAAACTCAAGGTGTTACAGTAGGGGAGAGGGAGGAAGTTTGCTAAATGTGAAAATATAATAATATAAGAAAATAAGTAGTATACACACTAATAAAAATATGGGATATAGCTTTGTTGTTCTCGGTGCCATTCACATCGAGTATGAGTTATTATTTTTTAACATGATATCACGTACCTTTTCTTACTAACTCTATGAATTATATGATAAAGAAATCCATTTTAATAATACCTTGATATAATTTATCACTTGTTTTAATTTTAAGTCATCCCAAATTTCTATAGTAAGAGTCAATGAAAGCTTTGAAAAGAAAACAATAGAATAAATATTTACTAAAAAAGAATTAATATTGGAAAAAATTATATTTCATAAACTTATCGCATAAAAATTATCATCTAAAATATTTAAATTAATCTTTTCACGACCCAAGCATAAACCCTGCATGCGAGATAGACCCACAACCAATGGCTCCAAGCTAATTGTTTGCGCTCCGACAATGCAAGTGCATGTGGTGGTACAAGTAATAAAGTGAATCTTTAATAGCCTGATGTTGAACCCACTGGGACTGACTATTTTTAGTGAATTTACAAATTTAAGTGTTAATTCAAATTCCAAAAAGTGTTGGTTTTTTTAGATTGTAGTTTCTTACTAATCTAAGTGGTAATCACACAAATAATTTGAAAAAAATGAGCAAAGAAGCACCTAGAGTTAAGGCTTAACAATCATGTAATGTACATTCACATTGGTTCATGCATGAAATTTCATTTGTTTTCTCACAAAGTTAATTTCCATGTTCATGGGTCTTTTCGAGCCTCTAAACACGCATAAAACTAGCCTCACAATGTAACACCCCCAAAAATTTCTAAGCCAAACTCGTACCTTGCAAGAAAACTCAAGAAACTAGAAAAAAAAGTTGTCTTAGAATGATCGAGACAATGAGTCATGGTTAGCTCCAACGACTCGTTGTGTCGCTTGTGGTAAGCCCCCGCTAGTCCTTTCTGTGAATCAACTGGACATGGAACAACCCGTTGTGAGAAACAATGAGTTGTCCTGGTCACTCTGTCGGGTCCCCCAGCCTCGAATTCCTCTTCAGACCTCACGACTCAACCAACGAGTCGTCATGTGATACAAATGACTCATGGTGTGAGTCGTTAGTTGGGATTCACATAAAACATCCTTCAATGATAACGAGTGGCAAACAACGACCCATAGTATCCCATTAACAAGTCGCTGTGACCACCCACTGCGTCAAGTTCACGGGATTTTAATAATCTCTTCAAGAGAGGTAACGACTGCCAATGACCTATTGGTCTACCAATGAGTCGTCAGGCTGCCCGTTGTTGTGCCTCCTAGAATTCTCATCTAGTGACCATGGGAAGAACCAACGACCTGTTGGCTCATCCAACGAGTCTGCTCCCTCTCTGCTTCCGCCTCTAATAAGCCCGTAACTCCAAGCTTCGGTGACCAAACTGACTGTCCCAACCAGCCGTGATCCGAAACTAACAACTTGTTGGAGTGACCTATTGGTCCCCGTTGGCAGTTTTTCACATTTTCCTAGATATTTTTTTAATTTCCCTTCTTTTTAATCCCTAAAACTACGTCATTTTGGGTTATTTTCAGGAATTTATGTAAGTAATCTATGATTACTTCACCTCTCTTTCCTTAGAAAATCCGCTCGTAAGATTTCCTTAAACTCTGTGAGCAAAAGAGCTAGGCACAAGCTTTCCTTCTTAGATTCTCAAGGATTTTCTCCAGAATTCTTCACCGTGACATGTGGGAATTCAACAAGTGGTTCGTTCTTCCCTTTGCATCCCTAAAACCCTTCCTTAATTATTCTAATAGTTATAGCCCGAGGTTTCAAATATAGAAAGCTTTTCGACAAAATTTTGTAAATCTTACGGAACATTATCCATGTTATTATCCTAAATTCTTAGAAATCATGTGGAAACTAGATTCTTGTTAAATGATTTATCCCTAGCTTTTGAATGCAAGCTTATTAGTTTCAAAGATAATTGAATGCTTAATCATATTACTTGACTCTACTAGTGTTGGGATTCCCATATTGTTAAAATCAGTTGAAATCTCAGTAAATTGCATTCTAGTCAAGATTTAGTAAGAATATCAATGTATCTCCGCATTATTTAGAAATGTGAGTTGGTCACGACTACCATTATTTCGAGGTGTAATTGGTGCCTCCCAATTATTAGTTATTAGACTCGATATCGTATACTAGATTTTAGTGGTTCTTTAAATAGTTATGACACTTCCAATGCGCTTCGACTGCCACTGAACCCCCACCTTCAATTTCACTTTTTTCTTTTAGACGGTTACGACGCTTCAAAAATAAAAAAAAAAAAAAAAAAAAAAAAAAAGCTCTAGCGTCTTAGAGAACACCAATAGCGTAACTGGGTCCGATAAGATTCTCACGTACTTCTAGATAGGTATTCTGACTTAGTCTTGACCCTAGTTTCAGAGCTATCGCCTTAGTAGTTAGTCGTGACTATCTAGAGGAGTAGGACTTAGCACCGAGCGAACCGGGTTCTAGGGTACCCCTCTTATGTAACAACTTTTCCACCGTATGATTATTTTATTATCCTATGGCCCCGTAATTTGTGATCACCTTACCATGCCTTTATACCTCGGCAAGGTATATTTGGTCTCCATCGATGGGTTGTATATAACGAACTCCACATCTAGCTCACATGGTTATATGTCATATAGCCTCCCACTAGTCAAGACGCTTCGCTTATCTTGAGAAGAACAAGCTTCAGCTTACTCGCTCAAGAAAGAAGCCTTTAAACCAAGATCCTAATTCAAGGCATGTCTATGACCATTAGACAAGGTCATTTTGACCATTTCGCTTATTATTTTAGTTTTATTTCAATTGGTCATTACTTGTCATTACCGTTTAGTTATTTATTCTTTATTTTATATTTTATCTCACTTACACAAAGATATTCAAAGTACCGACACATACCTTCTATGATATATCGTATTATGATACAGCAGTTCTCACTGTAACCACAGATCTTCTTCTGTGTGATATCCGTGAGTGTCAAAGTGGTGAGTCCTCATCTTTCAGGACATTATTTACTTTTTTTAGTTATTTTCATTCAAGCAGACTTTAGAGTTAGCCGGGGATTGTCCCAAAAGAATCACTAGATATAGATGGCTTTCGTGATATAGATTCAGACATTCAATTTTGTTTTTAGATGTATTAATTTTTTTCATTTAAATTTCTTAAATGGTTTCATTATTTAAGCTTCCACTATGATTACTCATATTACCATTGTTATGATAGACCATGGGTTGGCTTAGGTTATTTCTAGAATCTAAGTACCATGTCTCACCTGTATGGACTCATCATGGCAAACTTGGTATCAAAGGACTAGGCTTAAAGTATACTAGGATGTTCAAAGCTTCACCAAGTAAAGTCCTTCTCATAGGTATAAGTGTGCCACACTTATGACGGAAGGCTACTAGACGTTATTAGAACACCCTTTTGCTCATACACTTTATCATGCACAGTTCAATTCCAAACGTTCTCCTAACTTGTGCTCTATTTCATTTATGGAATCATGCGTCGCAGCCGCGAAAAATGGAAGAAGGGCGCAATGCTACCCGACCGCCTCCACCACCCGTAAGCCCCTTAGGACGACGAAGTGTCCTCAACGGAGTTCGGGCGCAGCTGGAATCTAGCCGCCGGCACGTAAATTCACAAAACCAGAACCAACAGGTGGTTCCGATTAACCCAAATGGGTCCGTAGCAGCTGCCGTAGTTTAGACTTACCTGGATGAACCTTCCAACCTTTCCATGGATCTAAGGTGGAGAAGACCTGTCGGTGTTCATGGATGAAGTATGGAAGATCACCCAGACATGAGTGTTAGCTCCACAGAGAGTACGACCGGATGCCTACCGCCTGAAATTTGTAGCCCAGACCGGTACGACGCAGAAAGAAGGGAGACCAAATGGGAGAGGAACTGGTGAGTGGGAGGAGTTCAAATATCCTTTCCTATACATATTCGTCCCCAGAGTTAAGGGAGACTAAGGTGGCAGACCATGAATTTGAAACTGGAAACAGGATTATGGAAGAATATGCACGTGAGTTCATACAATTGTCAAGATATGATCCGAGATGGTAGCCGAGACGCAGAGCCCGACTTCTGGGCATATTTATATGCCCAAGTGATACTCAAATGTCAAGCTTCTTCTTGTTTATCCAACAATGTTTGTATATTTTCATGTAAATTGTAGTAAATGTGATTTATACTAAATCAACATGATTAGCGTTGTTTTTCGTGAAAATGTAATTTTAGGAAGCTAAGATGCATGTGGGAGGAATCGGAAATGGACCCTAAGCGAGCAAGGAATGGCCATGATAGCATGGATTAAAGGGGCTCCGCGATGGAGCTGTCACGCCGCCATCGCGGGAGTGCATTCTCGCCCGATGATTCAATTGGCAAAAATTCCAGAGAGGTCCGCGTTGCCTCCGTGGCACGTTGGACTCCACTCACCGGAACCTAAAATTCCAAAGAAGGTGCTGCCTGGTGTCGTGTCACGCGGTTGAGCCGCGTTGCATGCCATGCCACGTTGGTATTAAACACTGACAACCAAATTCCGTAGAGCCTCCACGTTTGTGAAGCCGTTTCACTGAGTGTTCGCGAGCTGCACTCCGTGACACGTTGCTTGTTATTCCTCGAAAATCTCTACCGCATAAATAGAACACTTAGGTTCATTTTTAATTATTCCGACTTGGTGGAGCAAGAACGTGGGTTACAGGCAGTTGAGGGGACGAAAATCTTAGGGTTTTCTCTATCTCTCTCTCCTTTCTTTCAATTGTTTGTATGATATACACTCATTTGATGATGGTTAATCCACAAATGAGTGGCTAATTTCACTTCTTGCTGAGGCTAAGAACATTTGTATTGAAATGTGATTGTTGATCATTTGGTTTTCATCTTTTCTTCCATGGTTGTTCTATTAATTCTTGTTCTTAATGCTGCTAATGTTTGGCCAATGTTAATGTATATCTAAAGTCCGGTTTCACTGAGAGAGCACGAAATTGGAAAGTTGTGAATTAATAGATATGATCTTTTCTTAGTTTGGGAAAATTGAGAATTGATTTACCTTCTGGATAGAAATATACCTGAAAGTCGTATTAGTCAATTACTAATGTTTTGTATGGCTAGAAATGAATTGCTTTTATCGTAGAAATGTAGGTGGAAGGTTCATGATTCTTAAGTTGGTTAAAATACGCAGAGTTTTAATCCATAGGTACAATTCGACTAGCAACCTGGAGGAAAGATTAACCACTTCAGACGATAATTTCTATTTCTCTACATGTTCGTTTTAGCTTCCTCAAAGATGCTCACATTCATAGTTCACACTCAAATTGTATATTCATTTTGGACATAGTACAAATTAGGAAACAAAATACAAAAACTTTCTTTACATTGTTGTCCATTTTTAGAGTTACAGCTGATTGAAATTTCTGAGTAGATTTGCTATCGTAGTCCGGGCCCTAGTGGGATCGATACTGGCTTACTTGAGCCATTTACTACTTGTTCGACCACGCAGCACTTGCGTGTAGTCATCCACTACACCGAATGTTTTTTGGCGTCGTTGCTTTTAATCGGCAATTGGCAAAAATTTTCTTAAGTGTTGGTTTGCTATTTCTATATTAGTGTTGACAACTTGGTCTAGCCTGTATTTTGCAGTTTATTAAATTTCTGTTGAACATTGGCAAGGCACAAGAGCCGGTGGACCCATCCTAGAGCCGGAAAGACACCCCATCGTCAACGGAGAGAAGCTCTAGGAGAAAGCCGGCAGCTGCTCGTACAAACAATCCCGGAGCAACCACACAATCCACCACTTGCACTATGTGTTAGTGCCCGAGGAAATGGCAAAGCCTAGTCGTCGCGACGGGCAACCCACATGCTAATGTCACATCTTAGCATTCGCAAACTTGAGCCAGAGGGAGGTTCGAGCTTAAAATGGTAACATGGTGCAATTGATGCACACTAGCTGCGCTCACAGTCTCCCTCACGAGGATCCACAACAACATCTTCAAAATTTTTTGGAGATAAGTGACACTTACATTCTCGCCGGAGTGTCACCGCATTATGTCAGCTTACATTGTTCCCATTTTCACTTTTGGGCTAAGCCAAAAGGTGGTTGGAAAGCCGAGCCACCCACCCATCACCACGTGGGATGATCTTGCAAAGAAGTTCTTGATCCGGTTCTTTCCCATTTGGTAAACAGAGACTTAGAAGTCAAATTCCTAAGTTTTAAACAAAGAGAAGGGGAGAATCAGATTGCTTGGGAGGTTCAAGTCGATGTTGCGAGATTGTCCTCATCACCATCAATCCAATGGTGTGTCGGTGCACACTTTTATAGAATGTTTGGAACCCCACACAAAAATTTTGCCGGACTCAAGAAACTGGGGACAAGCATTAGAAAAGACTTATTATGAGCTATATACTGTTGAATCGTATTTCGCAGGTAATCCGGAGGAATGCTGACTCTTAAAGAGGAGGAGCAAGGAAAGAACGAGTCTTAGAAGTGGATGGCTTCCATGTGCCTATCGCCGCACGTATAGCCGCCAGTATCCGCCCAACACCCACTTCTCGCACAAGGAGTGTGAATCGCTCTCAAGCCCTGAATGCAAAGCATAAAGAGATTTGGTACCAGGCATGAACACTCACCGAGTGTTGTGGAGCAACCTGACTCTAAGAACTTTGCTGGTAATGCACTGAATAATCACCAATAGTATGGTAACAACTACAATTCTAACTCGAGGAATCACCCAAATTTCTTGGGGTAGCAACAACCATCGTGGCGTAGTTCGAGTCCGGGGAGCAAAGAAATCAAGGAGGCGCCAGAACTATCGCCAGCACCGAAATAACAATGCACCTCCCCCACCATCACCCAACATTGAGGAGATGTTCAAAACTACGATAGCTAACCAAGCTTCACCTGGGTAGCCGACTATGTGAAATTGGCAAAACTGATGAAAAGAACAATCGCTAGCTACAAAGGCGCCTGGAGTACCCGCCTTGGGCAATTTGCTGGAGCCTAAAACACTGTGCCTAGAGGAGGACTTCCGAAAGTGACACCGACCCTAACCCCAAGCAAGTGATTGCGTGACCACAAGTGAGTGGTTTACGTTTCAAAGAGGTGGAACCGTAAAGACCACCATCAAATAAGGTGTTAGAAATAAGAGGAGCAAAGTGATGAGGGGGAAGAAGAAGGATGTCAAACCAGTAAAGACCGCCACCCCCTCGTTCCTCACAAAGATTAAAGAAACACAAGGAGGAGGCGTGGTTTCAAGAAGTTCATGGAGGTGCTTAAATAGGTACACATTAACTTACCTCTTGTTGATGTTTTGCGTGGAGTGCCGATAACGCAAAATATATTAAGGACATCGTGGCGAACAAAAAGCAGGTTGACCGAGTACGCTACGGTGGTTTCACGAGGAGGCACTTCCCCGAATACAAACAGGTTTCCACGAAGCTCAAGGACCCTAGGAGCGTTACAATTCAAATCACACTGCGTATCCGAGCTCACTGGACATGTGATTGTGTTTAGCATTAACTTGATGCCGACATCGAGATTCAAGAAGTTGGGGCTAGGGAGTCCTAGACCAACAACAAAGTGATCTTGCAACTAGCGCATCGTCTGGCCGATCCGATGGCATTGTGGAGGACGGGCCGGTGCAAGTGGGCCCCTTATCTTCTCCCTAGAGACTTCGGGCTGCAGCCGGGACTTTGTGATCACTGAAACACATAGGTCCCGTGGATACACTTCTTACAACTTAAATGAGTCATGGTTTTCTAAGCTATTTGATACATTTTCATGTGATTTTATATAAAAGTGAAGATAGCAAGCAATCCAACATGATTAGCTTTGTTTTGTAGGTTTTTGATGACTTTGAGGAGCTAATTCATGAGTTGGTGAAGTAGAGGCTTGGAGACTAAGAAACACGCAACGCTTTCCAAGAAAGAGGGGAGGCTCAAAATGCACCCCCACCCGTCGGCAGTACGTGCCACGGCAAAAAGCTCGCTCAAGACACCCCGCGTTGGCAACGTGCCACCTACAGGTGGCTCCGCAACCATCATGGTGCAACGCGCTGCCCCGGGCGGGGCCGTGCCACGTTGCCAACGCTGGTGTGGTGCCGCGGTGGTCAGTTTCGGGCGATTTAAAAGCTCACAGTTAGTCCGTGCTCACGGAGGCAATGCCCGCGTTACACTCCGTGACATGTTGCTTGTTATTCCTCGGACAAATTTCTACTATTAAATAGCACACTTAGGTTTATTTTTAATTATTCTCGACTTGGTGGAGCAAGAACGTGGGTTACGTGCGCCTGAGGACGAAATTCTTAGGGTTTTTCTCTATCCCTTTCTTCTACCTTTCAATTGTTTGTATGATTAACACTCATTTAACGATGTTCAATCCACAAATGAGTGGCTAATTCTCTTCTTGCTGAGGTTATGAACTTTTGTGTTGAAATGTAATTACTGGAAGATGTTTATTTCTCTTTCTTCCATGGTTGCTCTATTTAATTCTTGTTCTTACTACATTAAGTTCACAATGTTAATGTAACTAAAGTCCATTTTCACCCGAGAGGGCAAGAAATTGGAAAGTTGTGAATTAATAGGATATGATCTGTTCTTGGTTTGGGAAAATTGGGAATTGATTTACCTTCGGATAGAAATATACCCGAAAGTCGTATTAGTCATGTGTGGAACTCCGCTTTGTATAGCTAGAACTTGAATTCTTCTTATCACTAAAATGTAGGTGGAAGGTTCATGATTCTTAAGTCAATTAAATACGAGAGTTTTAATCCAGTGCATTAGTTCCGGATTAGCAACCTAGGAAAAGATAAACCACGTATATCGATAGTTCGTTTACATGTTCTTCAGAACCTCAAAGATGCTCACATCCATAGTTTAGATTCAATCATATAAACATTTTACTTTATTAGAAAAATAGTTTCCAAAATATAAAACATTTTCTTTACACGTTGTCTTCATTATTAGAGCAGGTAAATTAACACTGGTAAAAGGTTTTACCCCGTGTAGTCCGGGCCAGTCCCCGTGGGTTCGACATTCCTGGCTTAAAAAGGAGCCACTATATTGTTTGTACGACCCGGCATACCCTGCGTTCATCGTTTTTTGATGCCAGTTGTTTCTAGATAGGCAATTGGTGAAACTTCTTCTTAAGTGTTAGTTAACGAATTTATACAAGCGTTGACAACGTTTTTTAATTTTATTTATTTATTTTTTAAAAAAAAATTATAATATTTTTTGATTGTTTTGAATACCCTTCTTGACATGACATCTTGGAACATAAATGGTTTAAATGGTGAATACTCATATTTTGACGAACCTTTCTAATTTCTGAGACACACCTGGCAACATTGTAACACATGCAATATATGGTGGTCAAGATGGCCATTGGGACGGTCAGCCCGAATGCATACTCCCATCCCCAAGCTCCCTACTATGATCCTTCGTTGCTTTTGCCGAATATAGGCATGATGAAAATGAGGACTTGGGACGCCAAGCTCGAATAGAAGACATAAAACAAGATGCTTGAGCAAACGTAAGCAATGAAGGAGGCGATGGAAGAAGTGAGAATCACTAGAAGAGAATGGAGCGACTCTAAAAATACTGAGCTTTGAATCTCGCCTGAGATGATTGCCGAGGTCAAGCTTGTGACAAATTGCGTAGCAGCTTTTAGGCGATACTCAAGAGAGGAACTACAAGAAAAGACAGGGGTGAATTTTTGGATGAAGCCCAACAATTAGAATCTCGAGAGTCCCCGTGATGGGCTCACACTTATGGAAAATCCATTCAGCGTGGAGAAGAGATGAGTATAAACCATTTTACACTAATGGGGAGATAGATGTTGATGAGGAGAAGAGGTATACGAGTAAGGGGGTCAGATTTACATTACGCTTTCAAAAACCAAGGTGCATTGGACCTCACTCAAGCATTTCTCTACCTTGAGTTTGGTGGACGACATTGAAAGAGAGTCTTTCAAGCTTATAGAGAAATGTCTAGAGGAGGACCAAGCCCCGTACATTTTGAAATTTGTCGATTTCAATGGACAAAATGACTTCACTTACTTAAGTGATCGATAAACGCCAAAGGCGACATCTACTTCTTGGTCCTTACAATTTTTCACCACCACCCCAGGAGCATAAAAGGAAATTAGAGAAGAAATTAGGGGTGAAATTCATATCCTCGAGGTGGAGGAAAAAGCTGCAGAAACGTAATATCAGTCAGGCCGCCATGAAAAATTAGGCGCCGCTTGGGAGGCAACCCCAAGTGGGCACCACGTGTATCCATTTTAATTTCTTGCATTTTTATTGATTTTATTTATTTTTCAATTTTTGTTGTTTTTGGTGGAAAGTTGCTACGTATGGAGGGGAAGTTCCGAGTACCCTTGGAGGAGGAAGCTAACAAGCGTGGAAGAGAAAAGTGTGGGGTTGAACACCCACTTGTGCAAATTTGAACGAAAGCATGTTGTTGGCTAGGCCTAAAGGCCCTGTGGAGTATTTCTCACCCTCTTAAAACGTTAATTTGATGCTATGAGGACATAGCATGATTTAAGTGTGGGGTGAGGGAAATTTCAAGGAAATTTCAAAAATTCTTCGTGCTTAACAAATTTTTGTGAACATAATGCCAGTGAAAAAAAGAAAAAATATTGGAGAAATGTAGAAAACTTTTTTTTTAGTCAAGCATGAATTCATCACCTCGTTATTTTTCTTGCTCTGCCTCTTTCCGACGGGGTCTTTGAACCGAAGAATAAAATTTTTTTATTTTTATTTGTCTCGTATGTAATGTTTTTAGCCTTGTGTTAGTGGACTCAAGCTCGACGATGGATGGATGACACCGCCTTTGGAGGGAAAAATTAGTCAATAGGGTTTTGTTTTTTTTGTGTAAAACTCATAGCTAATTGATGCTTCGATATTCTTGTTTATGTGCTATATATGATTGCGAGATGCAAGTATGTTTAGTGCTAAAGCATGCAAATGTATAACTTTGTTTGAGACACTAGGCTCTTCTGGAATTTGACTCGATATGATTGAAGCTTAATTTGAATTCTTGTGATTAGCCGAAAGTAAAGAGTCTCGCGAATGTCTTGAATTGAGCATGTGCCACAGTGTAAGGTTTTTGAGTATTCAGGTTATTGTGGAATGTCTAGAACTTGCCCGGTGTGTGTATGAAGCGAAATGAAGGATGTAATTGTAGGAGATGATTTAGGCATTTTTTTGAATTAAATCCCAATCTTTATCCCTCGTTTTACCTACCTTGAGAAATTAATCCTAGTGAGTTCCGCTGAGCCTCGAGCCTATTCCTTTGATAGCCGTAACATAAGCCTCCAAACCTTTTCTTTCATTAACTTTGAATTTGACCCAAAGCTCCTAAGCGCTTGAAGAAGAAAAATCTGAAAGAGTAAAGGAGCAGGAGAATGAAAAGAAATGAAAAGTAGCAAGTTGTAGAAGTTGAGAAAAGGTCGAAGGTGCACTTGTGTAAAGATGGTTGATTATTGTTAAGGAGTAAGAAAATAAATGAATGAAAAATTATTTATACAACTCCTTACTAATGAGATAAAAGTGCCTAAAAGAAATGGGGGAGCAAAAGAGGAAAAATAAATCTACCAAGGATAAAAAGGTGAAGTAAGGGAAGTTCACAATGAGGGAGTGATGTATTGAAAGCATTTTAGGAAGATAGTCACTATTACCGATCACAATAGTACTCTACCTACACTCGAGTACATTACAACCTAAAAGTCCTACTTGATTTTACATTCAGACATCCCCAAATTGTGGAGTACAACACTAAGGGCAAGCTTATGGGTCATTACATGGTGCATGTGAATTCTTTTAGAGAGTGAGGAAATTCATTTATGTACCTTACACATGTTGTGATATAAAAGTGTTTTTGCGTGTGAAATTGGGTAATCCCCTTTCCGTGAGGGCACATGTTTAAGAAGACAAATTCATGGGAGTTCTTAATCAGTTGGTCGATATGAGCTTGCTAAAATTGAGAGTCGAGATTCTTGAGGTTAAGAAGTCTTAACATAGTTGTGTATTTCAGCATATTTTATTTTTGGCTTGTTATCTTAAATAATCATCATAGCCGTAATTTGAATCATCTGGCTAGATTAGCTATGTGAGTCTTTATTCACATGAGATGTAAAAAAGGTTGTTCGAGATCACATGAGCCTAAGTGTAGCTGTGATCAATGGAAATAATATAGGTCCCGTGATACACTTTACAAACTTAAATGAGTCGTGTTTTCTAAGCTATTTGATACATTTTCATGTGATTTTATATAAAAGTGAAGATAAGTGCTAACCAACATGATTAGCTTTGTTTTGTAGGTTTTTGCATGACTTTTGGAGGAGCTAATTCATGAGTTGGTGAAGTAGAGGCTTGGACACGGAATTAACACGCAAAACGTCGGCAAAGAGGAGGCTCAACAAATTTCACTCCGCGCGCTTCGCAACGTGGCCACTAAGCAGTGTGTCGCCCAAGACAGCCCCGCCGCGCTGGCAACGTGCCACGGCAGTGGGGCTCGCGACTATCATGGTGCAACGCTGCCCCGGCAGCGTGCCACGTCGCTAACGCGGTGTGGTGCCGCTGTGGTCGAGTTTCTGGGCGATTTCCGTGAGCCTCCTCACAGCTAGGGCCGTGTCACTGAGGTAATGTTCGCTGCTACACTCCGTGGACACGTTGCTTGTTATTCCGGACAAATTTCTACTATTATAAATAGCAAAATTCTCTAGGTTTATTTAATTATTCCGACTTGGTGGAGCAAGAACGTGGTTACAGGCAGTGGGCCTGAGGACGAAATTTTAGGTTTTTCATCCCTTTCTTCTTCCTTTCAATTGTTTGTATGATTAACACTCATTTAATGATGCCCAATCCACAAATGAGTGGCTAATTCTCTTCTTGCCGAGGTTATGAACTTTTGTGTTGAAATGTAATTATTGATTGTCGGTTTATTTTCTTTTCTTCCATGGTTGTTCTATTTAATTCTCTTGTTCTTACTACATTAATATCCGCCAATGTTAATGTAACCAAAAAGTCCTAAGCCACCGGTATAAAGAATTGGAAAGCCGTTAATTACTGTGATACGATCTTTCTTGGTTTGGAAAATTGGGAATTGATTTACCTTTCTGGATAGAAATATACCCGAAAGTCATATTAGTCATGTGTGGAATCGGTTTGTATAGCTAGAACTCTGAATTCTCTATCACGAAAATGTAGGTGGAAGGTTCATGATTCTGTTAAGCTTAAATACGAGAGTTTTAACTAATAGGCATAGTTCCGACTAGCAACCGGAGGAAAAGATAAACCACGTGATATCGATAGTTCGTTTTTTGCATGTGTTCTTTTCAGAATCCCGCATGCTCACATCCATGCTTTAGATTCAACTCAGAGCAAACATTTTACTTTATTAGAAAAATAGTTTCCAAAATATAAAAACTTTTTCTTTACACCTGTCTTCATTATTAGAGTTTAGCAAATTAACACTGGAAAGGTTTTACTCCCCGTAGTCCGCCATCCCCGGTGGGTTCGACATTCCTGTTTAAAAAGAGCCACTATATTACTTGTACGACCCGTACACTTCAAGGCTCATCACTTTGAGCGTACGCTGTCCCATTTATTTTGGGACGCCCTTTCTGGCGACCGGGAAAGCGCTGATTGATGTAGCCGCAGCTAACCATGCGAGTGCACGACAACGTGGAGGTGTTTGATGTGTACAAGGCCACAAAGCTCCCTACTGTACGAGGAAATCTTTGATCAACGCGACATCAAGCGATGTTGTTCGTAGCGTTAAGTCACGGAGTTATTGGGGAAACCACCGAGAGGGGTAAGTTGACAGGTGAGGACGTGTTCTAAGAAAACGCCTTGTCACCCTAGGGGCTGAATGAGCGTGGAATGACGTCGAGCCGCACCCAGAAACTGTGCGCTGCACTGGAGGCAACCTGTGAAATTGTTGTATTGTACATGTACGCTAGTTAAAAAAAGAAAAAGAAAAAGAAAATATATATATATATATAAAAATGTAAATATAAAAATATTGTGTTGTGTTTTTCAAACCTTGGGATTCTAACCGATTTCTTGTTGTAAGATAATTTCAAAGTTGATCGGAGGGAAAAATGCAAAGAACGCAAAGGAGAAAATCGAGGTAAGAAAAAAAAAAATAAAAAAGTGGCAAAAACGCTGAGCCCACGCAATGGATCCGTGTCAGGAGGAGGGCCTGCCGTTACCCTCCGTGAGCGTTGAAGGCAATTCCGGGAATTTTTACAAATTCCGTAACACCCGCTGATAAGCCCGTGCCACGAGGGAGTGCTCCGCGTTACCCTCCGTGACACACATTGGAGGTGTTATTCGCCGGGTCACACCAGCGTCGGTGACCGCGCAATCCCAACTTTAACCCCGAATTCCCTCATTTTTCCTCATTTTTCATCCTCGGCTACAAACATCCCAAAAATCCTTTCTCCCCAACGTGACACTGACTTAGGCACGAATTTTCGCCAAGTTTTCTTCCTTTCATCGACTCAAGGTATGTCTTCAACTCCTATCTCAATTCTTAGTCGAATTTTTCAATTTTGAACATGTGAGGTGAGTAAAACTACCCTAAGTAGAAATTGAACTTAAAATTCAATTGAGTTGTTGATTGATGTTCGTAATAAGGAGATGAGTCGTTGTTCTAACCGTTAATATGTTAAAGACCGACGATTTTCTCGTGGTAACTAAAACGGGTGATATGCAAGAAATGGGTGAATTGTATAGGCTTGTGTAGATAAATTTCTTTTTTTCTTTTTTTTTCCTCGCTAAGTGTTATGTATAGAAATGATCGATGTAATGTTGTGGTTAGCGTACGAAGTCTCGGGAGTAGTACAAAAGAATTTATTCCGTTAAATTCCTCTAATGCACGAGGCATGTTTGTTGTGTTTTTGTTTTTATGTAAATTGAAATAGATGATCTTGCCGTAATGTTGTAATGTGTCTAAAGACTAAGTGTGGGGGTGGCCTTGAAGTAACCCAACTCTTAGTCCAAGCTAATTTAAATTTGATCGACATTGGGACTCGTCTTCTGATTTGACAGAACAATGGCAAGAAAAGAAGACAAAGGAAGGGTGCATCTACACGGCGCCAAGGAAGAGAATTAGACCGGGAGCAAGTTAGCCCCAAAGAAGACTGCGGTTCCGCGGTGCCAACTTTCACCAATACGGAACCCGATGAATGACAGAGGAAGGGAAGAAGTGGTATACAAAGCACAAGGAGAATAAGCACTTCGAGAGAAAATTGCAGGGGAGCCTTTGGCACAGAATTCCTCGAATTGTCCACCTGGATGACACCGTCAGTTGAGCTTCATCTTGAAGAGACCCAAGGAGTGCAATCCGCACTGATTCTAGGAGTTCATCAAATTGGAACCCGACGCCCGCAAATACACCATCAAAATAAGGGGCCAAATTGTCATTCTTGAGCCTCATCACCCGAATGCCATCTTCGGGGGGCACACGTAAACTACGACGCCATGTACTCCCGCAGCCGAATATCACCACCATATGCGAATATCAGACGCACCTGTGTGGAGCCCATTCGACAAAGACGCTGGCTTTACATAAGGAGAGGGCTACCATCGACATCGTCTACCACGATGAACAGAAGCCAGGATCTCGGCTTGAAAATTGCTCTGCTTCTGCTCGATTCGTGGTGCACAAGACAGATGTCACCGATCGCATATGCTTAGTGTATGCCCCGGGCGAAAGGGCCGGGAGATCATTGCTGGGGCTATGATCATATCCGCCGCCATGAAGAGAGCCCGTTTGCACAAGGGCATAGGCACGGCTTGGTGGTTTGCCGACCACGTCCCAGGGGCCTGGATGTTGAGGAAGAGGCCTTGGATTACATCCCGCATGGATAGGCGTTCCGTGGATGTCACAGCACCAAGGCACCCGACACCACCCTTTCACCTGGCCACCCTTCCACTACCGAGCAACATGCTCGAGATGATCACACATGGCCCGTGACAATGGGATTTGCATGCTCCAATGGGGCATAGGCGGAGGCCGGCAACAGAGGATGAGTTGTGGCAGCCTCGACTTAGACTACCCTTTGGCGAAAACGCCAGTGGCTTATGTCCGGTGGGCCCACTTTGTGGAGCCCATGGATGACGACGTCCCCACCGATGAGGAGACACTGTGCCGGAGGACTCCCATGTTGAGCTCCGAGGAGGACGACAGGGCGATTCAGACATGGGAGACGAGGCAGTTGGCACCGACGGAAGTTGAATACTTGATTGATCAGGAGTTTCACCAAACACCTGAATTTTTGTGCTATGTTGACTTATGAACACCGGGACCGGTTCTGCTTTGCCATGGAAGCGGAGTAGTTAGGTGTGGTTTTGTTTTGTTTTGTTGATATTCATGTTCTCGTTGTTGTGCTTGGAAAATTGTGACCATGTGCTTTTTGTGTGTATGTTTTGTATTGTAATTAGTGTGGAGCCGCAGTGCCGTTGGAATGTTGTTGTTAGTCAAGTTGTGTAAATATTTTTTTTTATCGAAATTATCGATATTTTTAAAAAAATTCATTAATTGTTTTTATGATTGGGTTTCTAGGCCTTTATTTTGCCTTTTTACCGAGAAGAGTCCCATTGAACGTAAGCCGCAAATAGTGATCGCCCTTGGCGATGGATGGATGACGATCACTTTATGGGAAACGTAGTCAATAGGAGTAGTTTTGTCTTTCATTTTTGTTTGTTTGTATCCCAAGCGCAGTCGCTAGTTTATGGGTTTGAAATTTCGTTGCATGTTGTACATGATATTTAGAATGCAAAGGTGATTCGCATTTGGGGCATGCAATTTGTTAATATGCTGAGATACCTAAAGGCGGAGTTCGATCTTCCATGTGACTGAGGCTTAATGTTTGAATTCTTGTAATTAGCCGATTGAAGAGTCTCGTGAATATGTCTTGAGTTGAGCATGTGCAATGAGTGTCTAGTGCGGTTTCGATTATTCCATGCTATTGTGGATTGTTCATAGTAACTTACCGTTGTGTGTACGAAACGAAACGAAGGAAGTATAGTGTAGGAAAGGATGTAGGCGTTTCTTTGTTTTAACCGAAAGTTTTTCTTTTCATACCTACCTTCGAATGTCAATCCTAGTTAGCCCATTGAGCCTTTAGCCTATTTTTTTTCTTGTCAAAAGGTGTAAAACTAAGCTTAACCCTTCCTTTTCATTATCCGTAAATCCGATCCAAAACTCTTAAGCGCTCAAGAAAAAAATAATTTTCCCACAAGAATAAAAGGAGTGAGAATTGTGAATAGAAAAGAAAAAGCAAAGTGATGAAAGTATGAAAAATCAAAGGTGCACTTGCCGGATTTAAAGACAATAAAGATGTATAACTAATCTTTGTTGTTAAGTCTAGGTGCTTAAAGAAGTGGGGACAAAAAATAAAGAAAGACTTCCAAGAAGGGGAGGATGTGAAGGAAGAAACAATGCCCCGAATGTGATGGGATGTGTTGAAAAAGCGCTTAAGGATGCTAGTTGCTATTATTGCTAGCCCAAGATTTACCAGTTCCGTGGCTTACATTACAACCCGTTAAGTCCTACGTGATCCTACATCACGCATCCTTATATTAGTGGAGTAATACACTAGAGGCAGTTTTTCCATGGTTCATGACATGATGCATGCGAATTCTTTGGGAGAGAGAGCTTAAATTCCGTGTCTATATGCCCCCGCATGTAATGTTTAGAGTTCATGTGATAGAAAAGGGGGAAATTGTGTTGTGAGGGCACATGCTTGACGAGAGTTAAAATTATGTGGCCTGACACCTTGATTAGCTAGTTTGCATGTGTTTCATGATGATCTGAGAGTCGATTCTCCGAGTCTAGGAGGTCTAATGTATTGAATGTCATTGTATTGATGATACTCATGCATGTTTTCTTGATGATTTGCTATATTACATAATCGATATAATCGTAGCTCGGATTATCGAGCCAAAGTAGCCATGATTGGGTGTCAATTGCATGAGGTGTAAGATTATTGTTCGAGGACCAACAAGATTTTAAGTGTGGGGTAAGTGATCTTGGGCATATTTATATGCCCAAGTGATACTCAAATGCGTCGTTGTGTCTTGTTTATCTAACGATGTTTGTACATTCTCATGTAAATTTTAGTAAAATGTGAATTTATACTAACCAACATGATTAGCGTTGTTTTGAGTGTGAAAATGTAATTTTAGGAAGCTAAGATGCATGTAGGGAGGAATCGGAAATGGACTCCGAAGAGAGCAAGGAAATGGCCATGATAGCATTGATTAGTGGCTCCGCGATGAGCCGTGTCACGCCATCGCGGAGGCATTCTCGCTCCATGATTAAATTGGCAAAATTCTGCAGGAGGTCCGCGTTGCTCCCGTGGCACGTTGGACCCAATTACCTGGAACATGAAATTCCAAGAGAAGGTGCGGGCTGGTCGTGCCGTGTCACGTTGGCCGAGCTCCGCTGCATGCCGTGCCACGTTGGTATTAAACACTGGACGACCAAATTCAAGAGAGCCTGCTTGTGTCGTGTCACAGAGGCAAGAGCTCCGTGATGCACTCCGTGACACGTTGCTTGTTATTCCGGAAAATTCCCACCAAGATAAATAGAACACTTAGGTTCATTTTTAATTATTCTCGGACTTGGTGGAGCAAGAAGTGTCATGCAGTAGCTTGAGGGGACGAAAATCTTAGGGTTTTTCTTATCTCTTTCTCCTTTCTTTCAATTGTTTGTATGGATTTACACTCATTTGATGATGGTTAATCCACAAATGAGTGGCTAATTTCACTTGGCCGAGGTTAAGAACATTTGTAGTGAAATGTGATTGGTGATCATTTGTTTTTCATCTTTCTTCCATGGTTGTTCTATTAATTCTTGTTCTTACTGCGTTAATGTTTGGCCAATGTTAATGTATATCTAAAAAGTCCGGTTTCACTCGAGAGAGCACGAAATTGAAAGTTGTGAATTAATAGGATATGATCTTTTCTTAGTTTGGGAAAATTGAGAATTGATTTACCTTCGTGGATAGAAATATACCGAAAGTCGTATTAGTCAATTACTGCATGTTTTGTATGGCTAGAACATGAATTGCTTCTTATCACGTAAATTTAGGCGGAAGGTTCATGATTCTTTAGTTGGGTTAAATACGAGAGTTTTAAATCCATAGGCAATAATTCCCGACTAGCAACCTGTGAAGAAAGATTAACCACTTGTATCGATATTGCTTCTTACATGTTCGTTTTAGCTCAAAGATGCTCACATTCATAGTTCACACTCAAATTGTATATTCATTTTAGACTTAGTACAAATTAGAAACAAAATACAAAACTTTTCTTACATTATTGTCTCCATTTCTAGAGTTACGTTTATTGACACTTGAGTAGATTTTCTATCGAGTCCGCCCTGGGATCGATACTTGGCTTACTTGAGCCATTTACTACTTGTTCGACCACGTGCACTTGCGTGTAAATATCCGGTACCACCGAACAGGCTCGCATGCTTAAGTTCGGCACGGAGTATCAAACTTGGATCCTCAAGGAGTGTGAGTGTGATACTTATCAAATACATTGGACCTCTCCAAATTTCATCGTACATGCCCAAAGCAGATGAGGCAAAAGCCGAAAGACATGGAGCAAAGAGAATAAGAGGACTAGGACTGTCCCAATGAAATTATGGCAACTAGAGGCCCAGCGCAGTAGCCGCCTTCACAAGGTATAAAGAAAGGTAGGGCTCCAACACCCACTTCAACACTCCTTACTTTCCAATCCCACAAGGACGGGCGGGTGGAGCATCTAGCTCACAATCCCGTAGTCACAAGACTAAAGAATCATACCCATCTTTCCCTAAGTGTGGAAAACCATCCAGGGGAATGCCTTCAGGGCCAAGAGGGTTGCTTTGGGTGCGGAGAGCCGGGGTCACCCCGCCTCGAGAATGCCCGTCGCCAGGATGAGGGAGAGATCACAATATACCACTTAGTTCCGTAGGGCCGACTGTGCCATCAGTCAACACTGTGTATGAATGGAGGTCATCGCTAAAACTAATTTTACACTTTGTCATTGTAATGCCCAGAGACTCAAAGACTAGATCCGTGACTTAAATCGAAAATCTAAAATCTAGAAAATTTCTCACGAAGACTCACCTAACGGGAATGCTGTGAGACCCAACGACTCGTTAGGTCGGGCCGTAGGAAGGAGGATGGAGTATTCGTAAGGGAGAAGAAGTTCTCCCAATCCAAGGCCTCACGAGTCGTGGTATAGGTCCCACAATCCGTTAAGTCACTCATGGTCCTGACGGTTAGGAAATATAGAGTCAAAGCAAAGGAGGTTGATAGAGCGAGACTACGAGTGACGGTTGTGATGTTCCCCTGCTAATGCCTTGATGATTATTTTCCAAAGGTAATTTGAAGATCGATGTCACGATTCGCGTCAATTATAACGAGTCGTTATGTCCCCCATGAAGACTTCAAGTTGATTTTCAAGAAGTAGACCTAACAAGAGGTCCCACGAGTCATGGTCCCAACCAACGACTCATTGAGTGACCCGTTGGGACCCGCCACTGTGCTTCAAATTTTTGCCCAGGATATTTTTTTAATCTCCTACTCATTCAATCCCTAAACTAAGTCGCTTTTAGGTAAAATTTCATGATATTAGAAAGTTTGAACTGCCTCTCCTTATTCCCATCGTTCGTAAAAATATCGACAAGTCTCTTAAGAACTCTCAAAGAAAGCCTAGGTTTTCCTCATCAGAAAGCAAATCTGCTTTTCTCCTTCGAGAAACTTCAACTCGTGTATTTGGAAATCAACAAGGGAATTGTCCTTCCCGCAAACCCCCAAAACCCCTTCCATAGTTTCTCTACTGGCGCCTGTGAGCTTTCGAATACAAAGAAATTACATGTTATTATTTGTTAATTTCACCTAGAATGATGTCCTTGATTATTATTGATATGATCTCCATCATTCTTACCCTACTTTGATGTTATTTCCAAAGTGATTTTAATCCTAAACTTTCGAGTAATGACTATTTGCGATTAAATCCCATATAGTTTGTGAAGTGGATTTAATGAATTTCTAGTATTTTTATTGTTTATATGTTGAGTAAATACTCTATTGATAAGAATGATTTTAGCCTAGTTAGATAAGATTTCCTTAATTCTTGAAATTTTTCCATTATAATGAAATACCCGTGTTGATGGAACAGCTGAGTTCTCTATTAACCTTAGTAGTTCTCGTCGCTTAGAATATAGAACCTTCTTTAGAACTATTAAGAATTCAAATGATTAGTTTGACTTCGCCCTTTCCCGAGGTGTCGGGCAGGCCTCCCAGCTATTAGAATCGATTCGTAATTCAATTATTAGTCAATTAGGCTAGCCATGACATTTAGATATATACCACTAGCCTCAAGCACTTAGTTCGGGGACATGCTTTGTTCTTAGAAAGTTACGATGTTTCTAGATAAGCAAATTTCCCGACTAGTCTAGAACTCAGCCAAAATCGGGTCCCAAGTAAAGACTCTCGTGGTACTTTCATTATATGTCCCTAACTAGACTTGGGCCCCGCTTCCGCCATCGCTCTAGTAGTTCAATATAGGTTTTCCAATGGGAGTAGCACCGAGCGGGTTGGGTTCCGGGCCGCACCTGCATTCCTAGAATTACGTTGCCGGGCCAGAGGGTTACAGTATTACTTGTCCCGATTGGCCCTGTACTCCTTCTTGATCATTCTGTTCATGCCTTTATACCCCGAAAAGGTACATTAGGTCCTACCAATGGGTGTATACATAGACCTACCGGCCTAGATCACGTGGCTGTATGTCTACATGTACTCCGCCACTTAATACATTCAAAGTACCATGCATACTTGTATGTTGTATCGTTTCATGATACAGCCAGTAAGTTCTCAAACTCAAGACCGTTAGTTGCCGCGGCTCAAATCCTCCACCTCAGCTGAAGTGTGAGTCCTCATCATTCGAGGGGCTTATTTCATTTCTTTTAGTTAATTCATTATTTTTAGCTAGACTTAGAGTTAGCCGGGGCTTGTCCCAAAGAACTCACGCTAGAGGGCTTTTAGACACAGAATTAATTCTAGACTTTAGATGTTCTTAAACCTTATATTTTCAGTTTTATTTTCATAAATGATTTATGCTATTATTTCAAAGCTACCGCTACATTTGTTTTACTCAAAATATCAATGTATGATAGACCAGAGGTTAACTTGGGGTCACTTGTGGCTTCAAGTACGTGTCCTGGCCTCCAGGTGGCGACTTGAGGCGTGACAAACTTGGCACGTAGAACTAGGTTTATAGTATCTCGAAATGTCCGAAAGCCGCATCGAGTAGAGTCCTTTTCTATGGGTGTGAAGCGCATCAAACTTATGATGAGGAGGCTACAAGATATTATTAGAAAAAAACTCTTCCTCGTTCCATGCTCATTATCGTGCATTAAATTTCAATTCTAGAAATGTCTTTCTAACTCGTTCTATGTTTCATTCAAGGAATCATGCCTCCCATCGCCAGAACGTAAGCGAGGGCCTTAACGCTAATAGACCTTCTCCACCATCCCTAGCATCCCTCTCAAGATGATTCGATGTTCATCGCGACTGTGGCGCCATTCAACCGCTAGCCAAAAGTCACCAACCAGTGAACCAATAGGTGGTTCAGAGTTGCTCTAATGGGTCTCTAACATCTCGTGAGGGTGCGGTGACTTCACCCGTGATGGCCCTCCATCTTTTTATGATCCAAGTGTGAGGATCCCAAAGAGTTCTTGAACGAGATCAAAAAGATTACCCACATTATGGACGCACCCTCTAAGATTGCCGACCGCGCTTTTGATCAACTAAAAGGGGCAAAATTTCAAAACCGGGTATGAACAATGGAAGGAGGGGCGGCCGCCAGAAATAGGGACCGTAGAGCGGGGGAGTTCCACATAGCTTTATTAGATAGATTTTTCCCTCGTAAGCCTGGGAGGCAAAGATGGAGGAGTTTATGTTGAGACAGGGAAATAGAACTGTGGAGGGAGTATGCTCGGAGTTTACTAGGCCGTCTAAATGTGCTCCAGAGATGGTAGCCGAGCCAAGGGGCTCGCATGTTGAAATTTATTAACGGGTGTCAAATGTTCTCAAGGAGTGCGGATGGGCAGATGATTAAATATATGGACCTCTCCATCTGACTATGTATGCCCAAAGCACATTGAGGTCGAAATGTTAAAGGATATGGTGCGAAAGAACACCTAAAAGACTGCCGCAAGATTATGGTAATAAGAGATCTAGCTGTAATAGTCGCCATAGGAAGGAAGAATAGAGTAGAGAGCCTCAGAAGACTGGTCAAATAATACCTAACCTTGGTCCCGCCAAGACGAGGGTTAATACCTGGCACTCAATCTCGTACCCACGACACCGTGAATGTGTATCCGGCCACCCCAAATGTGAAAGAACCCTAGAGAGTACCTTTCTGTGGCGTAGAGGGTCAAGCTGGGGCTGTGGATAGCTCAGACATCGCCTGTGGAGTGCCCATCACTTCGGCGAGGGAGATCAAGGTCCACCATTTCTCATCACCCAAAGAAAGCTAACCAGCTCAAGAAAAATAACGCATCGTGCATGAATGGCAATCAACACCAAAATTCTTTCTATGCTCGTCTTCCACAAGATCAAGAGTTCACCTCGACGTAATCACGTGGCGTTACGTCTTTTTATTTAGACTGCAGCTCCTAGATCCAGGAGCCACTTTTTCATTCGTGACTTTCTACGAGTGCCTAGTTCAATATCACCCGCAGGTTCTCTCGTAACCATTCTCGCCCACCCTAGTTTGCAAGTCAATTAAAGCCAATGGTGTGTATAGAAACTCCGCTTCAATCTCACCCCTGAATAAAGTCATCCTAGCTAATCTCATCACATAGAGTTAGATATGGTCGATTTTGACCTTATCCTGGGCATGGATTAAGCTACACTCATGCTATGCCTTAGATTATCAAGTAACTAGAGTTGTCAAGTTCCAGCTTCCAAATGAAGCAAGATGGGAATGGACGGGCAAGAGCCCAACACTAAGGGTGCAGGTTTATTTCCTACCTTGAAGCCCAGAACTCATCTCCAAGGGATGTATCCATCACTAGTTTGGGTCAAGGATTACAACTCTGAGACCCTAACTATGGGCGCTCGCTCAAGTAGTCATGAGTTCCCGCATGTTTTTCCCGAGGATCTTCCCGAAGTTCCCCGAGCGGGAAATAGACTTCGAGATAGACCTTCTCCTGCATACTCAAATTTCATCTCCATCCCTCTCATGTGCACAGCTCCTGTGAGCTTAAGGAGTTGAAGGAGCAAGCTTAAGAGATCTTCTTTGACAAGGGCTTTGTATCGCACCCAATATCTCTCCCTCGGGATGCTCTAGTGTTATTTGTGCGCAAGAAACACGACACCCTCAAAATGTACATAGATTACCGCGCCGAACAAAATCACAAACTAAGAATAGGTAATCCTACCTAGAATTTGGACGACTGCTGACCAACTTCGTGGAGCCAAATAGCTAAAAATCAATCCGAATTGTGGTTTTATCGCTTAAGGGGTTCAGAGAGTGTGACATACCGAAAAACAACAATTAGAACTCAAGACGGCCACTTTGAATTTGTGGTGATGTCCTTCAAAGCAAAAATGCCCTCAGAACCTTTCTGACTTGATAATAGAGTCTTTAAGAAGTATCTAGATCATGTTCGTCATTGTATTTATCAATGACATTATAGTATACTCCTGCAAATGAGGAAGAGCATGCAAATCACCAAAGATTAGCATTGCAAGACACTCAGAGACCGCCGCTGTTTGCCAAGTTCAAAGAAGTGTGAATTTCCGGTTAAAGTCGATGACCTTCTTTAGGTCATGTGGTCTGTGTGAAGGAATACAAGTAGAGCCTCACAAGATAGCAAAGCCGTGAAGAATAGCCCATACCTACCTCTCCTACGGAAATTAGAGTTTTCTCTCGGGTTTGGCGCTATTATCGACCCGCTTGTGGAAGGTTTCTCCTCCGTAGCATCTCCTCCTCGACTAAGCCAACTCACAGAGAAAGTGAAATCCAGTGGCTCCGACGAATGTGAGAAGAGTTTCCGTGAGCCGAAGACTCAACTCACGCTCCGCTTTGACCCCGCTAGAAGGAACAATCTGGATTGGTTGTTTATTGTGATGATTTTTGTGAGTCGACTGATGCGCTCGATGTAGCTGGGCAAAGTGGATAGCCTACGCCTCCGCATAGCTCAAAGTTCATGAGAAGAACTATCCAACCCATGGATTGGAGTTGGCGTGATGGTCTTTGCATTAATAATATGGAGGCATTACTTATATGGAGCTAAGGTAGATGTGTTTACCGACTACAGGAGTCTTCGCATTTGCCGATTCGTAAGGATCTAAATCTTTTCAGAGAAGGTGGTTGGAGTTGCTAAAGGACTATGACATGAGTGTGTTGTGGCCAATCTTGGGCAACATTTATATGCCCAAGTGATACTCAAATGCGCTATTTCGTCTTGTTTATCCATCGATGTTTGTACATTCTCACAAATTGTAGTTAAATGTGAATTTATACTAACCAACATGATTAGCGTTGTTACAGTGAAAATATAATTTTATGAAGCTAAGATGCATGTGGGAGAAATCGGAATGGACCTAAGCGAGCAAGGAAAGGCCAAGGAAAGCATTATGTGCGGGGCTCCGCGTGGAGCCATGTCACTATGTTATCGCGGATGCATTCTCGCCCCTCGGGATGATAAAAGCTGGGCCACCTCTGCAGGAGGTCCGCGTTGCCTCCGTGGCACGTTGGACCTACTTTCACTGAACATGGAATTCAAGAAGGTGCGCGTTTGTGCCGTGTGGCACGTTGGCCAAGCCCCGTTGCATGCCGTGGCACGTCGGGGCATAGGTACCGTAGGGCCGGATTCCTGAGGGTTCTACAGCCATGCCGTGTCACTTCTGAGGTAGTGCTCCGCTACATCTCCGTGACACGTTGTTTGTTATTCCGGGAAAAATTCTACCAAGATAAATAGAACACTTAGGTTCATTTTTAATTATTCTGACTTGGTGGAGCAAGAAGCGAGGTTACAAAGTATTGAGGGACGAAAATCTAGGTTTTTCATCTCTTTCTCCTTTCTTTCAATTGTTTAGAAGGATTTACACTCATTTGATGATGTTTAATCCACAAATGAGTGGCTAAATTCACTTCTTGTCGAGGTTAAGAACATTTAGAGTGAAATGTGATTGTTGATCATTTGGTTTTCCATCTTTTCTTCCACGGGTCGTTTATTATTTTCTTGTTCTTACCGCATTAATGCTTGGCCAATGTTAATGTATATCTAAAAAGTCCGATTTCACTCGAGAGAGCAAGAAATTGGAAAGTTGTGAATTATTAGATATGATCTTTACTTAGTTTGGGAAAATTGAGAATTGATTAACCTTCGGTGGATAGAAATATACCTAAAAGTCATATTAGTCAATTACGAAATCGATTTTGTATGGCTAGAACATGAATTTCTTTCTTATCACGTAAATGTAGGAAGGTTCATGATTCTTAAGTTCTGCTAAATACGAGAGTTTAATCCATAGGCACAATTTTCGACTAGCAACCTGAGGAAAGATTAATCAAATTGTTTGATAATTTATTTCTCTACATGTTCGTTTTTAGCCTCGAGATGCTCATACTTATAGTACGTACTCAAATTGTATATTCGTTTTTGACTTAGTATAAATTAGGAAACAAAATATCAAAATCTTCTTCATTAATCGTTGTCTTCATTTTTAGAGTTAAAGTCTATTAACACTTGATTAGATTTCCGATACCGTAGTCCAATTCCTACTGGGATCGATACGTGTTTACTTGAAAGCCATTTTACTACTACTGACCACATGCACTTGCGTGTAGTCATCCCGACCGCCGAACAAGTTTTTTGGCGCCGTTGTCAGACCGGCAATTGGTAAAAATTTTCTTAAGTGTTAGTTTGCTATTTCTATGTTAGTGCTGACAACTTGGTCTTAGCTCCGTATTTTGCCGATATTGAATTCTGTTGAACACCGGCAAGAGATAAGGGAAGGTGACTCATACTTAGAGCCTAAAGACAATTCCATCATCATAGGAGAGAAGTTTCAGAGAGAAAGTCAGTAGCTTGCTCGACAAACAATTCGGGATAAATCGCTGCATCCACCACTTAAAGCAAGTAAAGTGTTAGTGCCCAGGAAATGGCGCCTGTGGCTCTGTCGCGAAGTGGCAATCCCACATGCTAACAAATGCACATCTAGCATTCGGAAACCCGAGCTGGAGGAGGTTCGAGCGACAGAACATGGTGCAATTGCCGCACACCACGGGCACATGTCTCCTACGAGGATCCACAACAACATCTTCAAACCTTTTTGGAGATAAGTGACACATACATCCGCTCGGAGTGTCGATTATGTCGCTTTACATTGTTCCCTTTCTCACTTTTAGGAGAAGCTAAAAGGTGGTTGAAAGTCGAGCCACCTAATTCCAGCATCAAAGACGTGGGATGATCTTGCAAAGAAATTCTTAATCAAGTTCTTTCCATCCTAAGAAACAACAAGACTTAGAAGTCAAATTCTAAGTTTTAAAACAAAGAGAGGGGGAGAATGTATCAAGCTTGGGAGAGATTCAAATCGATGCCAAGTGATTGTCCTCATCACCACCAATCCAAAGATGCGCCGGTGCATACTTTCAGAGGGTTTGGAACCCCACACAAAAATTTTTCTGGACTCGTGAAGTTGGGACAAGCATTAGAAAAGACTTGGCGAGGAGCCGTATACTTTGTTGAATCGTATTTGCGTGGAAATTGAGTGGAAGGCGACTTCAAGAGGAGGAACAAGGAAAGCACTGGAGTCTTAGAAGTGGATGGTTTTACAAACATCTACACGTATAGCCGCATTGCGTAATCACCAACACCCACTTCGCAATATGAGCTCGGGAATTAGTCTCAAGCCCGCTGAATGCAAGGCACCGCATTTGGTGTGAAGTGTGCGAGCATGAACACTCACCCGAGTGTTGCGGAGTGAATCCCGATTCAGCTGAACTTTGTTGGTAGCTGTAATACAGAGAAATAATCACCAACAAAAGATGGCAACAACTACAATTTAACACCAGAGGAATCACCCGAATTTCTCTTGGGGTAGCAACAACCATCAAGGGCGTAAATCGAATGTGGCTGCAAAGAAATCAAGGAGGGCAACAGTAATCATCAATGCTAAGACAAATAAGCAACAATGTACCTCCTCCACCACCATCACCCAAGAGCTGAGGAGATGTTCAAAACAATGATAGCTAAACAAGCTCCATTGCGGTGCCGACTATGTGAAATTGGCAGCCAATGTAAATGCTTAGCTACAATGGCGCTCGGAGTACCGCTTGGGCAATTACCGAGCTCAAACACCAGCCTAGAGGAGGATCCGAGTGACACCGATCCCAACCCCAAGCAAAGTGAATGCGCTGACCACAAGGAGTGGTTTACAAAATTTAAAGAGGTGGAACCGTAAAGACCACCTCAATAGCCTGGGACCAGCTAAGGAAACGAGAGGGAGCACAAAGGATGACTGTGGGGAAGAAAAAGGAAGTCAACGCAAAGACCACTCACCCCGTTCCTCAAAGGTTAAAGAAACACAAGGAGGAAGCGTGTTTCAAAATGTTCACGGAGGTGCTTAAACAAATACACATTAATTTACCTCTTGTTGATGTTTATGTGAGGCCTAAGTACGCAAAGTACATCAAGGACATCGTGGCGAACAAAAGCAGTTGACCGAGGCACGCTACGGTGGCTCTTACTGAGGATTGCACTTCCCTGATACAAAACAGGTTGCCTACAAAGCTCAAGGACCATGGAGCTTTACAATTCAAATTACACTCGGGCGTAGTATCCGAGCTCCTGACATGTGATTTGGGAGTGAGCATTAACTTGACGCGACACTCCAGATATTCAAGAAGTTGGGGCTAGGGAGTCCTAGACCAACAACAAGTGATCTTGCAACTGAGGATCGCTCTGGCAAGACCTCGATGGTACGTGGAGGACGTGGCTGGTGTGAGTGGGATCCCTTATCTTCCCTAGAGACTTTGTTGTAGCTGACTTTAAGCGACGCTAAGTCCCATTTATTTTGGGACATCCTTTCTGGCGACCGGGAAAGCACTAATTGATGTAGCCGCAGTGGCGCCTAACCAAGCAGCATGACAAGTGGAGGTATTTGATTTGTACAAGGCCACAAAGCTTCCTACCATGACGAGGAACTCTCTGATCAACGTGCTTGATCAAGCCGATATTTCCTCAGAGTGTGTTGAGTCACGGAGTCATTGGGGAAACTACCATGAAGGATCCCCCAAAACCGGAGTTGTGGCAAGCGTATCGAGATGCCAGCCGCCGCAGCTTGATGGGCATCTATGCAGGCATGACATGGTGAGGGCATTGTTCTAAGAAAGGTCCGTCACCCTGTGGGGTCAATGAGCTTAAATGACGCGAGCCGCACGGTAAAAAACTTGTGCGCCGCACGGGAGGCAAACTATGAAATTGTTGTATTTGATTGTACGTTTAGTTACTTAAAAGAAAAAAATATATATTATATATATATATATATATATATATATATATATATATATATATTGTGTTGTGTTTAAAACCTTTCTTTGGGATTCTAATCCAATTTCTTGTTGTAAGATAATTTCGTGCTGAACGGAGGGCAAATATGCAAAGAATCGCAAAGGAAAATTCAGGTAAGAAAATAAAAAGTGGCAAAACCAAAGGAGCCTATGCGATGGCTCCGTGTCACTGAGTGAGGGCTCGTGTGTCACGGAGAGGGCTCGCGTTTCCTCCGTGACACGTTGAGGTGTAAACCGAATTTTTAAAATTCCATAACACCCACGCGATGGCTCCTTGTCACGGAGGGTGCTCCAAGCACCCTGCGTGACACGTTGAGTGTTACTTTCGGGTCAAGTCACACCGGTCACGGTGACCCGAAAATCCCACCTTTAACCCCATTTTGCCTCATTTTTCCTATTTCCTTCTTCCCTCTCAAGTAACAAACATCCCAAAATCCTTCCTTCCTCAATGTGACACCTGACTTAGCACGAGTTTTCTTCAACTTTTTCTTTATTTCATCAATAAATTCAAGGTATGTTCTTCAACTCTATCTCAATTTGTCGAATTTTTTCGATTTTTAACAATGATGAGTAAACCTTGCCCTATGTAGAAATTGGAGCTAAATTCATTTAAGTTATTGTTGATTGATGTTCATAATATCATTGTGATTGTATGAACACGATATATACATGCTTCTGCCTCGAATTTCTTTTTTTTGTGAAATTGTAGCTAGGGTTTGAATTTGAATATGAAGAAGTAAAAATTGAGTTGAAATGTGAATTCTTGTTGGGTTGTGCATGTTGGGTGAGGTGAGTTGCGTTGTGCTTAACGTTAATATGCTAAAGGAGGGATGGATTTTCGGGGTAATGAAATTGTGATATGCATGAAATTGGTGAATTGTATAGGTTTGTGTTGATAGAAATTTTTGCTAAGAGCTATGTGATGAAATGTTATCGATGGTAATATTGTGATTAGCTGTACGAAATCTGAGTAGTACATAGAATTTATATCATCGAATTCTCTGAATGCACGAGGCATTTTTGTTGTTGTTTTTTTGTTTTTTTATGTAAATTGGAAAATAAGGATGATCTTGCCGTAATGCTGTCATTGTGGCTAAAGACTAAGTGTGGGGTGGCCTAGCTTAACCCAACCTTAGTCGAAGCTAATTTTAATTTGACTGACATTGGGACTGTCTGTTTGATTTGACAGAACAATGGAAAGCATGCAAGACAAAGGTAAGGGCGCATCTACATCGGCGCCAAGAAAAGAATCGATCTGGGAGCAAAGAAGCTCCTGGCAGCACTGGGGCTGTTCCCGCGGCCACGCCGCTACGGAACCCGATGGGTGACACGAAGGGAAGAAGTGGTACAAAAGCATAAGGAGAACAAATATTTCCCCGAGGCATTGCAAGGGAGCCTTTGGCACGAGTTCTAATTGTCCATAGTGGTATTGACACTGTCGGGTGGAGCTTGTATCTTTGAAGAGTCCAAGGAGTAACTTCTACTTGATTCGGAGTTCTATGCAAATTGGAACCCGATGCCCGTTAGCCACACCGTCAAAATAAGGGGTCAAATTGTCACTTGAGCCTGATAATAACAGCAAAATCACCAAGCACTGGGGCGCGAACACGATCTCCATGTACTCCACGAACATCACTCCACCATATGTGGATATCGACGCACCAGGGAGCCCGTTCGACAGCACGTTGGAGCAAGTATAAGGAGAGGGGCTACCATCAGACATTGCCCTACTCAAGTGGCATGAATAGGAAGCCGTGATCCTGCTGAAAATTGTTTGTTACTACCTCGATTCGGGTGCACATGACGATGTCACCCGGATCGTGTGTTCTCGTCTATCCTCGATGAAAGGGCTAGAGATCAATGTTGGGCGGTGGATCATATCCGCCATGAACAGAGCCCGATTGGTATCAAGGGCTGTACGGGTTTGGTGGCTTGCCGACTCACGCCAAGGGGCCCGAATATTGAGGAGCATCCCCAGATAATAGGGCGTGCCGTGGATTACAAAGACCAAGGCACCGATTACTGAATTACCGCCGCTCCCACTCAGCCGAGCGACATGCCTGGATTATCGCACATGGCCCGCATATTCGGGATGCAGATGCTCCAAATGCGCATAGCGGGAGGTCGGCAAATGTAGATGAGCTATGGCATCTCGACTTAGACTACTCCTTCTGGCGAAAATGCTAGGGCTCTAGGTCGGGTGGGGCCAGCTTTTTTGTGGAGCCCGTGGATGACAACGTCCCCACCGATGAGGAGACACGTCGAGAGGACTCATGTTGAGTCGGAGGAGGACGACGGGGCGATGATATGAGATGAGGCAGCAATGACGAAGAAGTTGAATACTTCGATGGATCAGGAGTTTCACCGCCCACTTTTGTGCTATGTTATCTACAACACTGAGGACAAAGGTTCGGTTTTAAGTGTGGGTGGGGAGTAGTTAGGTGTTGGTTGTTGTCTTGTTTGTTGATTTTCATGTTCGTTGTTGTGCTTGGAAAATTGTGACCCCGTGATTTTTGTGTGTATGCTTTTGTATTGTAATTAATGTGAAGCTTTTGTGTGTTGTTGAATGTTGCTACTGGTTGTGTAAATTTTTTTTTTCAAATCTATCGATATTTTTAAATTTTTTTGTTTAATTATTTTTAGGATTGGGTTTCTCGGCTTTGTTTTCGGTTCTTTTATCGAGATTAGTCCCATTGGAACAAGTTTGGGCAGTGATCGTTCCTTATGATGGGATGGATGACGACCGTCTTAAGTTAAATGTAGTCGATAGGAGTAGTTTTTGTTCTTTAGTTTATTTTTGTTTGTTGTATCCCAAGCGTGTTGCTAATTTATGGTTGCAAAATTCTTGTTGCATGTTGTACATGATATTTAGAATGCAAAGGTGATTCATATGAAAGCATGCAACTTTGTAAATATGTTGAGATACCTAGGCCATAGAGTTCTATTCGGTGTGATTGAGGCTTAATGTTTGAATTCTTGTAATTAGTCAGACGAAGAGTCTTGAATATTCCTTGAGTTGAGCATGTGCAATCAGTGTCTAGTGATGTTTCGATTATTCCATGCTATTGTGAAGTGTCTAGAACTTTCTTGGGGTGTGTAATGAATCAAATGAAGGAAGGTAGTGTAGAAAGGATGGTGCTTTTTGTTTTAACCGAAAGTTTTTTTTTTTTCAATATCATACCCACCTCGGTCAATCCTAGTTAGCCTATCGGTGCCTTTAGCCTATATTTTCATGAAAAGGTGTAAACCGAGCTTAACCCCTACTTTTCACATTATCCCAAATTTGATCCAAAACTCTTAAGCGCTCAAGAAAAATAATTTTCCCACAAAGAACATGAGTGAGAATTGTGAAAAGAAAAGAAAGCAAAGGATGAAAGAAGAAAAGATCAAAGGTGCACTTGCCTCTGGATGAAAAGAAAATAAAGAGGTATAACTAATCTTTGTTGTTAAATCTGTTGCTTAAAGAAATGGGAACCAAAAATAAAGAAAGATATCAAGAATGGGAGGATTTAAGGAAGAAACAATGCCTAGAATGTTGATGGGATGTATTGAAAGCGCTAAGGATGCGAAGGTTGCTATTATTGGTTAGCCCAAAATTTAGTAGTTCCAGCTATGACAACTGCTAAGTCCTAATGGGATCTTAGATCACGCGTCCTTATATTAGCGGAGTAATACACTAGAGGCAAGCCTAAGGTTCATGACATGATGCATGTGAATTCTTTTGGGAGAGAGAGCGAAATCGTGTTTATATGCCCCCGCCCGTAATGTTTAGTGTCTATGTGATTGAAAAGGAGGAAATTCTCTTGTGATGTGAGGACACATGCTTGACGAGAGATTGAATTTCGGGTGTGCTTCGATATCTTAATCGCCTGATTTGCATGAGTTTGCTCAAATTGAGAGTCGATTCTTGAGTCTAGGAGGTCTTGATGTGTTGAATGTCATTGTATTATAGAGACATGCATGTTTTGATGATTTGCTATATTAAAGACCAGATAACCGTAGCTCTGGATTGTCGAGCCAAAGTAGCCATGATTGGGTGTCAATTGCATGAGGTGTAAGATTATTGTTCAAGGAAGAACAAGGTTTTAAGTGTGGGGTTAGTGATCTTGGGCAGATTTATAGTTCGTTGGATACCAAATGCATCATTTCTGCCTTGTTTATCCATCGATGTTTGAACATTCTCGTGTAATTTGTAGTAAAATGTGAATTTATACTAACCAACATGATTAGTGTTGTTTTCAGGTGAAAAGACAATTTTAGGAAGCTAAGATGCATTTTGGGAGAAATGCAGGTCTAATTTAGCTGCAGCAAGGAAAAAGGCCAAGGAAAGCATGACGAAAGGGCTCCGACGGGAGCCGTGTCACGCTACCATCGCATGCATTCTCGCCCTGAGCGATAAAAAGCTGGCAAATTTCCGTAGGAGGTCCGCGTGCCTCCGTGGCACGTTGGACCTAATTACCCGGAACATGGAATTACAAAGGGAAGGTGCGCGTTGGAGCCGTGGCACGTTAGCCAAGCTCCGCGTTGCACGCCGTGGCACGTCGGGCATAAATACCGGAGGGCCGACCTAAAGGAGGGTTTGCGTTCGTGCCGTGTCACTGAGGCAAGGTCTGCACACCCGTGACACGTTGGTTGTTATTCCTGGGAAAATTTTGACTAGTATAAATAGAGAAACACTTAGGTTCATTTTTAATTATTCAATTTAAGGAGCAAGAACGCCAAGCTGCTGTGCAGCTTGAGGGACGAAAATCTTAGGTTTTTCTCTATCTCTTTCTCCTTTCGCTCAATTGTTTAGGCGGATTTATACTCATTTGATGATGTTTAATCCATAAATGAGTGGCTAAATTCTACTCGTTGAGGTTAAGAACATTTGTAGTGAAATGTGATTGTTGATCATTTGGTTTTCATCTTTTCTTCCATGGTTGTTCTATTAATTTTTGTTCTTACCGTGATTAATGTTTGGCCAATGTTAATGTATATCTAAAAAGTCCGGTTTCAACTCAAAAGAGCAAGAAATTGGAAAGTTGTGAATTGATAGGATATGATCTTCTTTAGTTTGGTGGTTGTGAATTGATTTACCTTCAGATAGAAATATACCAAAGTCATATTAGTCAACACAAATTGGTTTTGTATATTAGAACATGAATTTCTTTATTACGTAAAATGTAGGTAGCTGTCTATGATTCTTAAGTTGGATTTAATACGGAGTTTTAACTATAGGCAATAATTTTACTAGCAACCTGAGGAAAGATTAATCAAAATTGTATCGATACTTATTTCTCTACATGTTCGTTAGCTCAAAGATGCTCATACTTATAGTCGTACTCAAATTGTATATTCGTTTTAGACTTATTATAAATCAGAAACAAAATATCAAAAATTTTCTTCACACTGTTGTCCGCATTTTTAGAGTTCCAGCTATCGATTCACTTGATTGGGATTGGATACCGTAGCCCGGCCCTCAGGATCATACTATTTACGGAGCCATTTTACTACTTGTTCAACCACGCACTTGCGTGTAGTCATCCAAATGGACGAACACAGTCCTAATATTGTACACCGTTAAGAAATGAATGCTAAACATGAAGAGAGTACAATACAAGCTTTTTGCATTGGTTTTGAATCACTTTTAGTACAAATTCTAATTCGTTAATCCACCATCGTTCCCATAACCCTAGTTGTAGAGGTTTTCGCCTCTCATAGTTGTAAGATCACAATTTGCATTCATAGAAAACAATAAATACTTATAACAACAATTGGAAGGAAATCATATTTGATTATCAAAGAACAACCTCAATAACAATGTAGGAAATCAAGAATTTGATCCCAAGAATTGCTCACCAAAACTTTAGAAAAATTTATGTAATAATTTTTCACACGTCTACTAACTCACCCGTCCTTCTCTAACTAAAATAAAATTTAAAGGCTATATATACGTACATTAGAAGCCTTTTCTAAGCTAATAGGAGTTTTCCATATTTGGTGCCGACTATGTCACGATCGACCTATGACCCGTAGCAGATTGTACGGGTCGCACCTTCTTTCGTAAGTACTTGGTCGCTACGCATTTGGCTAAGTGTTGGCAGTGCTGGCACGACTCGTACCTTCATCCTACTAGAGTCGTACAATGCTTTTGTGGTTTGGATCTGAAACTCTAACATCTTCTGGAAATTTTTCACGAGTTGTGGTACGACTTGTACCTTCTTGCTACAACTCGTGATCGGCTCGTAGTGTCCGGCTCCCGCCATACCGAAAAATCTTCCGAAGTTCACCATGGCTCCGGTATGGTTCTTGCATATTGATTCCACTATTGTGAATCCACGCTACTCGCAGTCTCGCTATATCGCGTACTGACAATTCCATGACTCTATTCATCAGCTTGTACCGAGAGTCATATATTTCCTTTACCACTTTACTGTCTTTTCATCACGGTTCTCGCATAGCTCGGTTCAATAAAGGTATGACTCATACCGAGGCCGGTACTTAGGCCGCATTTTCTATATTTTAAGTCTTCTTTGCGCATCTTTGCTCCAACACTTATTTTCCCGAAATGAAAGTAAAAGTGCCTCATATCTATCTAAACATACCTAAGTCCATGCTATTTTCAATTTAAGTGTCAAAGTGTTGTAAACTCACAACACATTAGTAACTAAATAGTTTATATACACTCGACTAGCTCTAACTGACTCACCAATCGAAGTAGAAACTAAAAACAACTATGAGAGGATTTCGAGACCAATATCAAATAGAATGCAAATTTTCAAGGAGTCACGAAGAAAAGTGTGGCTATTGAATCTAGTAAAGCATATATACAATGTGGAAAAGGCATAACATATCGCAACCACACGTAAGTTCTCCCCTGATCCACCGGCTATGGGAGCGTGTAAGGAGCCCTGCACCGACCGCCACCTATACCTAAGGTGGTGCCTCGCCGGAAGCTGGATGCCCCGGGCGAGCTGGGCAGATGTGGTGGACTGGGCCTTATCCTTCTTGCTGACTTCCGGGCACCAATCTCGCGTCTACCGCCACACCCAAAAGAAACATCCTTGCCCAAGATGGCACTCGACAGATTCTTTCCATACTAGGATATAAAGCCGAAAAGTACGGCCGCTAGAGATATGGCTCGACCGGGGAGCCCGATGTCCCACCTCATCTTTATGGGGCCCTGGAAGATGGAGCACTCGGCTAAGGAAGGTGTCAGGGTCTCGTTGCTGTCAGCTGGGGTGATTACCACCACCCAACCTCTCGCCGAATACTCAAACCGACTTTTCCTTGCCCACTCTCTCGTTTCTATCTTCTTCAACTTTTCTCATTTATTCATTACATGAATGGTGAGGTCAGAGATGTCTATGTCTTTGATACCTAGGCTCCTACACTCATCGACCACCAATTCTAAAACTCCATTAACAAATTTGAGCATGCGAGACCCTACCAATAACCATTTCTCGAGAATATCTCGATAATTGAGTGAATTTCAGGGCATACCTGTACACATGTTGTTTTGCCTCAAGTTCATGAATTCCACACCCTTAGCTTCCTAATCCCTGAGAAAGAACCTATCTAGGAATGCCGTAATGACTCATCCCATTCTACCGAACCTCAAGCTCCATTCTTCCTTCCTTCCTTCCTTCTTCCTTCCATTGCTTGAACAAAATTTTGAGCCAAATTTCAAATGGAAGGGCAAACTGTGTGATCACACTCGAGAGGTAACACCAATGATTTACAGTGATCTTCATATCTCATCAATGACTCTGGTGTCCTCCTATACTTTGGACCCATGAAATACTTGGAGGATTTATCCGAGTGAAACCCTGTAACTCGGCAAGTCGCCATGCACTCCATTTGTGTTAACCGGGTACCATGACCTTCGATTAACCCAAGGTCATGGCCTGTGCCAGACCGAATCGCAAATAAATTCTCGCATTGGACACCTAGTCGCCCGGTGAGCTATGGGAGCCGTAGGGTTGGAAAAGCAAGATTTTCGATCCTCCTTTGCGAAGCTTCCTTATGGGAGGCATCATTATCTTAAAAGGGTAGACTATGGAGTTAGGAGGATGTATTAGAGTCTAAAACTCTTCAAATGATAAGATCATGAATAAAGGGAATTTTCCTAAAAATGCCTTGTTGCCTCTCCCTCATGGGTATAGCGCCACTTCACACCCATGAAAAAGACTCTACTTGATGCGGCTTTCAAACATCCTAGACACTCTAAAACCTAATGCTCTAATATCACCTGGACACGATCCGAGTCAACACCCTTGACGGTCATGGTACTTAGAGTCACAATTGACCCCAAGCAAACCTTGCAGCATATTATACTAAAAACTGGACTCCACGAAATAATAATAAAAGAGCGAGAGTTGATAACAAAGTAAATGTTGTCAATAAAGACAAACATCTAGAATAGTCTAAAAATCTAGCCGAGTCTCAGATATCTCGAAATCTCAATATGAATCATGAGTTAGTTTAGACAAACCCTATCATGATTCAACATAGGCTCCCGATTGGAGACACGACTCAAAAACCACATAAAGGCCCAAATAGACCTGGGCGACATGAACATACAGAATGCAACACAACATAATCAAGGCTGAAAGAAACTAAATTTCGAGATAGCTTAAGTTCCGATTATTAAACATTTGAACAACGGATATACATAACATCAATTTGAACGAGTACAACAAGATGTCTCGAAAATCCTCTAACATACCGATTTGGAGCCGATGGGACAACACCCCAACTAGCTCACTATAAGTCTAAAATTGAAAATAATATAATACAACTAACCGGCTAGTCCTCAAAGGATAAGGACTCAAGAACAACTAGTCAACTAAATTTTGATGACCGGCTACCGTAGACTAACCGAACATCTAAGCCCGTATCATGAAACGATACATCATAGAGTATGCCATCAAGTTGCTGAAGTATACCTGAGCATGCAAGGTAAGTAAAACAACACTAATCCAAATACATAAGAGTTCATAAGAGTAGGACAAGACAAGATATGCAATGATAGTCATAACATAAATGTGAGATTCAAGATTTTTGAAACTATTCATAATCTAGTCATAGTCATAATCATAAGAGAATCCTTAAAGCATAACTCGGAGCTAAAGTATCATAACATGACAATGCATAAATCAGAACTATGGGAGAACTCGGGTCTAACTGACACCTTCAGACAGAAGCATTATGCCCCAACTATATCTCTCAAGTGGGCGTAGCCGTCCCACATTTGCCGTGCCAGACGACATGACGTGATATCACTAATAAGTGACCCATTCTGAGTCCATATACATAAACCTACATTGGCGTGTAGTTATGAGGTCATGGGGTTTACCTCAATGCCGGCCTATGATCTGGGCATATTTATATGCCCAAGTGATACTCAAAATGAGTCATCTCGTCTTGTTTAATCAGCCATGTTTGTACATTCTCATGTAAATTGTAGTTAAAATGTGAATTCTGCTACTAACCAACATGATTAGCGTTGTTTTGCAGAAAATATAATTTTATGAAGCTAAGATGCATGTGGGAGAAATCGTGAATGGACTCGAAGCGAGCAAGGAAAAATGGCCAAGGAAAGCATGGATTAAAGGGGCTCCGCGATGGAGTCGTGTCACGTTGCCATCACTGATGCATTCTCGCCTTGATGATAAAAATTGGCAATTTCCGTGAGAAGGTCTCATAGCGCTCCGCGGGCAAGTTGGACCTAATTACCCGGAACATGGAATTCCAAGAAGATGCGTTTGAGCCGTGGCATGTTGGTCACACGCGTTGCACGCCGTGGCACGTTGGGCTTGGGGCTGACGGAAGGCCGATTCCAAAGTGAGGGTGCTGTTCGTGCCGTGTCACGGGCCTCGGGCGAGTGCACTGGGTGACACGTTGTTGCTATTCCCGAAAAATTTCACCGCATAAATAGAACACTTAGTTCATCACTACTGGTTTGCAAGAACGTGCCATGCATTGAGGGGACTTAAACTTTAGGTTTTCTCATCTTCTTCCTTTTCAATTGCTCAGAAGGATTTTACACCACATTTCGATGATAGCGACCCACAAATGAGTGGCTAAATTACTTTGCCGAGGTTAAGAACATTTGTAGTGAAATGTAATTACCGATCATTTTGGTTTTTCATCTTTTCTTCCATGGTTGTTCTATTGTTTGCCCAGACACAGCTTAAGCCAATGTTACTGTATACCTAGTGTTTGTTTCGAGAGAGCACTAATGAAAAGTTGTGAATTGATAGATATGATCTTTCTAGTTGAAAATTGAGAATAATTTACTCTTTTCGTGATAGAAATTAATTGAAGTCATATTAGTTACTCATGAACGTTTATGGCTAGAATATTAATTTTTATCACGTAAATGGGTGGAAGGTTCATGATTTTGCTACAAACACGAGAGTTTTAATCCATAGGCACAATTCTTGACTAGCAACCGGAGAAAAGATTAACTAATTTGTATCGATAATTTATTTCTCTACATGTTAGTTTAGTTCAAGATAGCCACATTCATAGTTCGTACTCAAATTGTATATTCGTTTCCGTACTTAGCATAAATTAGGAAACTAAATATAAAATCTTCTTTTCACATTAGGCTACGTATTTTAAAGTTAGAGTTTATTAACACTTGATTAAATTGATATCAGAAGTTCAGCCTGTGGGATCGATATTTGCTTAATGAGTTACTTGTTGGCTTGTACCACGTGCACTTGCGTGCAGCCTATCGTATCAATGGTGGCGCCGTTGCCTGGGGATCGGTAATTGGCAAATTTTTTTGCGTTAGTTTGCTATTTTCTAGTTAGTGCTGACAACTCACGAAGCTCGTACTTGCATATTGCACTGGGCTAACACCGGCAAGAGACAAGGAGCCGGTGGACCACTTAGAAAGCGGAAAGACAATTCAATGCCAGGAGAGAAGCTCTAGAGAGGTGATGCAAGCAGCCTCGTATTAAATAGCTCAGCACCACAATTCACCACTTGTGCAGTGGGTTAGTGCCCGAGAAATGGCAGCTTAAATGAATTGGCTGAGTGAAGTGGCTATACCACATGCTAATAATAATACATCTAGCACTCGCAAATTCCGAGCCAGGGAGGGAGGTTCGAAGCTCAACATGGTAATTGCTGCACACAAGCCGGGTAAGCTCACACCGCTCGATCCACAACAACATCTTAAAATTTGAGACAGACACTACATCCGGTGTGTCATCAAGCATGCCGCTCAGCCTCCATTTTCACTTTTGGGAGAAGCGCGTGGCTGAGCTTAGCCACCTGACCTACTCACGTGGGATAATCTTGCAAAGAAGCTCTTGATACTTGCTTTGCCGATTCAGAATGAAGAAGATTTAGAAGTCAAATTCTCTAAGTTTTAAACAAAGAGAGGGGAGACTGCTGGGAGAGATTCAAATTGATGTTTTCGATGTCTCATCACACCACCCAGAGGCTGCGCACATATAGAGGGTTGAACCAATATTTGTTATACCGGGGACAAGACTCAAAGACTTCTATGATGAGCTGCATACTTAGTTGAATCGTATTACAGGAATGCGGACTTTTCGCAGGAGAACAGCAGTCGGAGCCTAGAAGGATGGTTTGCCAGCTTATCACCGCACGCATGAGCCATGCCAGAACACCAACACCCACTTCGCAGCCATGAGCTTGAATAGTCGCTTCAAGAATGTAGTGCAAGAGATTTGGTGTGAAGGCAAGGGATAATGATCAAATGAGTAGTTGGGAGCAAATTCGAGCCCGGTGAACTTTGCTGGTAATGTACGAGAACATCACTAACAAGATAGAATGAAGGTCTGTATCTGAATACCGGTTTTTCTGGGGTAGCAAATATAGCAGAGTCGAATGGGGCGAAATCAAGGAGGCAAAGAAACTATCGGCCGAGTACCGAAACAATTATGCACTCCTTCATCACTAAACATTGAGGAGATGTTCAACTATGATAGCACCGTTGGCTCAGATCGATGGGAAATTGGCAAATGATAAAGAACAATCGCAGCTACATGCTGGAGGTTAGCTTGGTAAATTTGTCGGAGCTCCGTAACACAGCCTGAGGATCAGAAAGTGACACCGATCCCAACCCCAAGCAAGTGAATGCAAAGGACTACAAGGAGTGGTTTACAAACTAAAGAGGTGGAACCAAAGACCACCTCAACAACGGGGAGCACAAAACGAGAGCGAAGTAATGTTGACGCAGAGGGGAAGAAGGCTGCCGAATCAGAGCACACTGTTTCTCAGATTAAAGAAACACAAGGAGGAAGCATGTTTCAAAAAGTTCATGGAGGTGCTTCAACAGGTACATATCAATTTACCTCTTATTGATGTTTGGCAGGGAATGCCGAAGTATGCGAAGTATATCAAGGACATCGTGGCGAACAAAAGCAAAGTTGACCGAGTGAGCCATACGGTAGTTTACGAGGATTGCACTTCTCGGATACAAACAAAGCTGCTCACAAAGTTAGTGATTGGGAGCTTTACAATTCAACATGACAGCAGAACAGTTGCGGATATGTGATTTGGGAGCGACTGATACGATTATCGGCATAGTTGGGACGAGATCATCATCAGTTGATCTTGCAACTAGCAACATTTTTTGGCCGGGACTGATGGCATTGTGGAGGACGTGCCGCAAGGCCTCTTACCTTCCCTGCAGATTCAGCATGCCGGATTCAGCACGCTGAGTCCCATTTATTTGGGATGTCCTTCTGGCGACGGGAAAGCTGTTTAATTGATAGTCAGTGGTGCTAACCATACAGCTGCTAATTGGCCGCGTGGGAGGCTTGATGGTACAAGGCCACAAAGCTTCTCCGGCCGTACAAGGAACTCTATGACTGCAATGTTTCGATCAAGCTAATATCACTCAGATTGTTTAGTCAATGAGTCATTGGGGAACTACCGTAGAGGTGGAGCAAGTGACAGGCTAGACGCCCGTGGAGTAGGTCACCTGTCACCTCCTAGGGGGATGAATGAGATAAGCCGATGCCGAAGTCGGGCGACGTAAAACCAAAGGGCCGCACTGAGGCAACCTGATTTGCCTCCCGTGCAAAGGCTCCGGCTTGCCCGTCGCGCCGACGCCCTTAAGCTCATTCCGCCTTAGGTGACAAAACAGCATTTCACGAACACGGCTCACCTATGTCACGCTTACACTGTCAGGGGTCGCCCCACCAACTGAGACCAACGCCTTGAGCAACTTCACTACTCAAACACGTTGATACCCGAGAGTTCCTCGTACACCTACGGGAGCTTCGTGGCATCAGGCACATCGAACACCTCCACCTGTCGTGTGCTCACACGTGTGAGTTGCCCCGCAGCTCTACGTCTATCAGCGTTTCCTAAGAGGCCAAGAAAGGAGGCCCCAAAATAATGGGACTTCGCCGTCCGGTTCAAAGTCCGAAGACTATGAAATCTACTGAAGACGTGGAGCCAATCTCAAGACTAAGACGTCCTCCACAATACCGCTGTCTTGCCAAGGAACGATTCGCAAGTCAGCAAGATCACTCAAGAGTTGATCTAGGACTCCCTAGCCCCAACTTCTTGAATACCGAGGTCGCGCACGCTAATGCTCGCTCCCAAATCACATAACCGAGCTCCTGATACTCTACCCGATTGTTAGTTGAATTGTAAAGCCCTGTGGTCTTTGAGCTTTGTAGGCCCTGCTCAGACTGGAAGGTGCACTCCTCCGTAAGAGCCACTGTGGCATACTCAAGAAGCCCCGTTTTTGTTCGGCCACAATGTCCTTTATGTACTTTATGCATTTCACTCCCATAAAACATCAACAAGAGGTAAGTTAATGTGTACCGTTTCAAACTCCATGAACTTTTTGAAACACGCTCCTCCTTTTTGTTTCTTTAATCGTTGAGGGAAGGGGGTGGAGGTCTTTCTCGTTTAGCATCCTTGTTCTTCCTCTCATCACTTTGCTCCCTCTCCGTTTCGCCGCTCTCCCGACCGTTAAGGTGGTCTTTCGGTTCCACTTCCTTAAGCCGCAAACCACTCCCAGGCTGTCGCATTCACTCCGCTCGGGGTTGGGGTCCGTGTCACAGGAAGTCCTCCTCTAGGCCTTGTTTTTGGGCTCCAAGAACCGCCCAAATCGATACTCAAACGTTTCTTGGTAGCTAACCTGACATTGACCTCGGCTGCCAATTTAACATAGTCACCCAGCCTGAGCTTAGTTAGCTATCATCGTCTTGAACATCTCCTCAACGCTCGGGTGATGGTGGTGGAGCAGGGGCATTGTTGTTTCGTATTGTGCTTGATAGTTCGCGCCTCCGACTCCTTTGCACCCCCGACTAACTCACCCCGATAGTTGTTGCTACCCCAAGAGAAATTCGGTGATTCCTCCGCTAGAATTGTAGTTGTTACCATACCGTTGGTGATTATTCCTTTGTGCATTGCCGACAAAGTTCACCGAGTCAGGATTTGCTCCACAACACTACTGAAAGTGTTCATTACCTCGCACACTTCACACCAAATCTACCGCACTGCATTCATCGGGGCTTGAGACCGATCTCAAAGCCTGCTGCCAAAGTGGGTGCTGAGCTGATTCTGCAAGGCGCCTATCTCGTGCAAATGATAGCTGTAAACCATCCACTTCTAAGACTCCAACCCGCTTCCTTGCTCCTCCCCTTAAGAGTCCGCATTCCACTTCGGATTTCCCCGCGAAATACGCATTTAACAAAGTATACAAAACTCATCATAAGTCTTTTCTAATGCTTGTCCCCCAAACTCCGCAGTCCAACAAGATTTTTGTGTGGGGTTCCAAACATTCTATAAAAGTGTGCACCAAAGACATCATTTGGATTGGTGGTGATGATGACAATCCCGCAACAACGACATTTGAATCTCTCCCAAGCTTGGATACGTATTCTCCCCCTTCTCTTTGTTTGAAACTTAGAATTTGACTTCTAAGTCTTGCTGTTTTTACCTGAAGGAAAGAACCTAGATCAAGAACTTCTTTGCAAGATCATCCCATGTGGTTATAGAATTCTATGGCTCACCAACCACCTTTCGCTTCTCCCAAAGTGAAAATGGGAACAATGTAAGCCCCGACATAACTGCTGACACTCCAAATGGGATGTATGTCACTTATCTCCAAAAAGGTTTGAAGATGTTGTTGTGATCCGTGAGGGAGACCCGTGAACCGCCCGCTTGTGTGCAAAGAATTGCACCATGTTCGTTTAAGCCGAACCTCCCTCCGGCTCAAGCCTATGAACAGACGGCATTGCTAGCATGTGGGATTGCCACATCGCAACCGGCCTCAGCCATTCCTGCACTAACACCGCCCGCACAAGTGGTGGATTTGTGGTTGCCTGTGATTGTTTGTCAAGAATCGGGCAGCTTTTCTCTCTAGAGCTTTCCGTTGGCGACGGAATTGTCTTCTCTACCTAAGGATGGATCCACCACTTTTGTCTCTGCCGCTGTTCAAATGTAATCTGTTATCCGCAAAATACAAAGCACCAAGTTGTCAACACTTAAATAAAGAAATAGCAAACTAACACTTTAAGAAAAATTATAATTTCGCCAATTGCCGCCCCGGGAAGAATCTGGCGGCCAAAACTTGTTCTGTCTAAATGACTACACGCAAGTGCACGTGGTCGAACAAGTAGTAACGTGGCCTGGCAAGCCAAGCATCGATCCCGCCGTGGACTCGGACTACGGGGCAAAATCACCTCAAGTGTCAATTTACCGTAACTCTAAAAAATGAAGACAATGTGTTGTGAAGAAAAGTTTTTATATTTTGTAAATAATTTTATACTAAGCTAAAATAAATATACAAGTGAGTCTCGAACTATGAATGCCAGCATGTCGAGGCTGGAACGAACATGTAAAGAAATTAATTATCGATACAACATGGTTTATCTTTTCTCCGGTTGCTAGTCGGAACTTATGCCTATGGATTAAAACTCGCGTATTTAACCCAACTTAAGAATCATGAACCTTCCACCTACATTGATAAAAGAAATTAAGTGTTCTAGACATACAAAACCGATTCCACACTTGACTAATACGTACCTTCTCGTGCATATTTCTATCCCGAAGGTAAAAATCAATTCTCAATTTTCCCAAACTAAGAAAAGATCATATCCTATTGACTGATACCTTCAGCTTTTCGTGTTTCCTTCGAGTGAAATGACTTTTTGGATTTACATTAACATTGGCCGTATATCAATGCAAGAAGAACAAGAATTAATAGAACAACCAGAAAGAAAAGATGGAAAAATGATGTTCAACAATTACATTTCAATACAACGGTTCCTAACCTCAAAGAAGAATGGAAATTAGCCACTCATTTGTGGATTAAACATCGTTAAATGAGTGTAAATCATACAAACAATTGAAAGAAAGAAGAAAGGGATAGAGAAAAACCCTAAGAATTTTCGCCCCTCTCAACTACACCAGAACTCCACGTTCTTGCTCCACCAAGTCATAAAATATTAAAAATGAACCTAAGTGTTCTATTTATACTAGTGAGAATTTTCCCGGAATAACAAGCAACGTGTCACGGAGTGCATCGCGGAGCACTACCCCATGACACGATGCAAACGCGTGAGGCTCTCCTCGGAATTTAGTCTGCAATTGTCCCCAACGTGGCATCACATTCAACGCGGAGCATGCCCAGCCAAGTGCCACGGTGCAAACGCGCACCACTAGAATGTCAAGATCCTCGAAAGCTCAATTCCAACGTGCCACGGCACGATCGCGGACCTCTCTAGAAATTCTTGAAATTATATCTCCGACGTAATGCATCCGCGATGGCAAGGTGTCACCCGCTCCACGCGGAGCCTCTTTATTTCTTGCTTCTCTTTGCTGCTTCCTTGCTCGCTTCCCGAGTCCATTCCCATTCCTCCCAAAGATGCATCTTAGCTCCATAAAAGTACATTTTTCCCCAAGAAAACAATGCTAATCATGTTGGTTAGTATAAATTCACACTTTCCTACAATTTACATGAGAAAGTACAAACATTGTTGGATAAACAAGGCAAAAACGATGCATTTGAGTATCACTCGGGCATATAAATATGCCCCAGACCACCTTTTCTGCACTCTCCTTATAAGCCGAACTTTCTCCATAGCCTCATAAACCGACCTATCCCTATCAATGTAGCCTCACCTACTTTGAACTCAACCAATAGGTGATCTACATCACCGCCCATAAAGAGTCTCAAACGGAGCCATCTGAATGTTGGAGTGGTAACTGTTGCAAGCAAACTTACAAGAGATAAATAGTCATCCCAACTACTTGAAACCAATCACACATGCTCACAACATATCTTTAGGAGTCTCAATGGTCCGATCGGCCCGACCATCTGTCTGTGGGTGAAAAGCTATGCCAAGCTTGACCTGAAAACCAAGCATCCCTTCAAAATGACTTCCAAAATAGCGAGGTAAACCGAGTATTCCTATCTGATATGATGGACAAAGGAACTCCAGTCAACCAAACCAATTCGAATGTACAATATGGAATAATCCTCATCAATCTATAGCTTTGACGGTTGAAAATGAGCCGCTTAGTCAATCTATCCATGATCACCCAAATCGAGTCATACTATCGACGTGTACGAGGCAATCCTATGATGAAGTCCATATTGATCTCTTACCACTTCCATGTAGGGATACTAATGTCTTGAAGCATACCTCCAAGTCTTTGATGCTCAACCCCTCATTTGCCGGGCAATTTGGACACTTCGCCACAACCGTGCAATGTTCCTATTCACGTCGTTCCACCAATAGACATCTCGCAGTCACGGTACATTCAGGCTCTTGGATGTGTGGAATATTTGGAACCATGAGCCTTGTGCAGCATCCATCTCTTCAAGTCATCAACATTTGCGACACACAAACGACCCCGAGATCGAAGCACACCATCTCCCCCTTGGAGAAGTCCTCTACCTTTATCTTAAACCACTTCCTTCATCTTTACCAAGATCGGATCCTCATATTGTCTAGACTTGACTTCTACTACCAAAGAGGATACCGAATCATTCTAAACAATCACACCACCATTTGTCGAGTCAACAAGGCGAACCCCTAAGCAAGCGAGTCGATGCACATCCGTTACCAACTCTTACCATTCCTTTTCCACATGAAACACACACTCTCCATGGAAACATGGTAAGAGCATCCGACACTACATTTTCCTGGGTGATATAGTACACTCATATCATAGTCCTTGAGAAGCTCTAACCACCTCCTTTTTCGCAACTGTATCCTTCCTGCAAACACATATCAAGACTCTTTGCTCCCGTGAACACATCTACATGCACCCCATACAATTAGTATCTCCAAATCTACAATGCGAACAACACCGCTCGCCAATTCTAGGTCATGCATTGGATAATTTTTTTTTTTGAGTCTTGAGCAATCTAGAGGCATACGCAATGACTTTGCCATGCTACATCAACACACAACCAAGTCCAACCCTTGAGGCATCACAATACACCATGCATCCATATGTACCGTAAGGTCAATATTGGGGCTGAAGTAAGACAAGTCTTTAACACTTGGAAACTCTTCTCACATGCTTTCCGACCACCGAATTTAACTCTCTTCGGGTCCATTTAGTCATCGGTGCCGCAATGGATGAAAATTCCTCAACAAATCTTCTGTAGTAACTAGCCAACCCCAAGAAACCCCGATGTCCGAAGAGCTAATTGGTCTAGGCAAATTCTTCACCATTTCTAAATTTTGAGAGTCTACCTGGACACCATCACTTGATACCAAATTAACGAAAAATGCTATGGAGTTCAACCAAAACTCACACTTGTTGAGTTTAGCAAATAGTCGCGATCTTTTAGAGTCGTAGCATCAATCCTCGAGCGAGCAACATGCTCCCCGCTCGCTCCTGTAGAGTATATGAGAATGTCATCTATGAACACAATCACGAAGATATCTAAATATGGCTTAAACACCCTATTCATAAATTCCACAAGCCGCTGAGTATTAAGTAGTCCAAAAGACATAACTATGCAAACTCGAGTGACCATACGTAGTCCTATGCTTTTGAGATGTAATTGCCATGACTCGAACATAGGCCCGAATTGAGACACAAGACAAAGAACCCCGAGAGGCTCCAAGTCACCTCCATGGCATGAACATGACATATAAATCTCAACATAAAAATGTGGAAGTTTAACATATAAAATAGCGGAAGTCTAAAATCTAATAACATTCCGAATATCTCGAATATATAACAATGATTAAAAACTTAAAAACACTATATCCGGAGTAAGCCAATACATAATTGAGGAGTTGAAGAGACAAGACCCCAACTAACTCACTAAAGACTAAAATTGAAAATACCGAATACAACCGATAAAAAAGGGGCCCTCAAAAGATTAGTGTTCGGTCTGTCTAGATGACTACACGCAAGTGCACGTGGTCAAACAAGTAGTAAAATGGCTCAAGTAAGCCAAGTATCGATCCCACAGGACTAGACCAAGGCAACAATCGAATCAAGTGTCAATAAACTTTAATTCTATAAATGCGTACAACAATGTAAAGAAGATTTTGGGATTTTGTTTCCTAATTTGCACAAATCAAAACGAATATACAATTTGAGTCTCGAACTATAGTTATGAGCATGCCGAGGCTAAAACAAACATGTAGGGAAGTAATTTACCGATACAATTTGATTAATCTTTCCTCTGCTGCTGGGGTCAAGAATTATTGCCTATGGATAAAACTCTCGTATTTAACGCAACTTAAGAATCACGAACATTCCACCTACATTTCTATGATAAAAAGAAATTCATGTTCAAGCCATACAAAACCGATTCCGTAATTGACTAATACGACTTTCAGGTATATTTCCATCCTGAAGGTAAATCAATTCTCAATTTTCCCAAACTAAGTAAAAGTCATATCCTACCAATTCACAACTTTTCAATTTTTTAAAAATTAAAGTTTATAATTGAAACTTCTTTTATATATATTTAAATTGGACACACACATTAATGCAAGAAGAACAAGAATTAATAGAACAACCATGGAAGAAAAAATATGAAAAACAAATGATCAATAATTACATTTCCACTACAAATGTTCTTAACCTCAAAGAAGAAGTGAATTTAGCCACTCATTCAGGATTAAACATCATCAAATGAGTGTAAATCATACAAACAATTGAAATAAAGGAGAAGAGATAGAGAAGAACCCTAGGATTTTCGTCCCTCAATTGCCTGTAACCCACGGTTCTTGCTCAACTAAGTCGAATGAATAAAAATAAACCTAAGTGTTCTATTTATACTAGTGGGAATTTTTCCTAATAACAAGAAACGTGCTCGCCAGTGGTCGCGAGCAATCGCTCTCGTGACACTTGTGTGTATCGCTGGAGCACTTGTGATATTTCCAAAATAGCATGCTCGAGTTACGCTTGATACCTCAAATTAGTCTTGTTTATCTAAAGTTATGTTATACATTTTCATGTGATTTTATATATAAATGAAGATATAAGCAACCAACATGATTAGTCCTTGTTTTGTAGGTTTCAATGATTTTGAGGAACTAAATCATAAGTTGGTGAAGGAAAGGAATGGAGTTGGAAGAACAGAGAAAGTCTAGCGAGTAGGCCATGGCAAGGCCGGCCGCGCCAGGCAACAAGGCCACACAGGCGTGTGCCGCGCCCAGCATAGTGCCACGCCTATGCTGTGCAAGCGCTGCCAGACAAGAAGAAAAAGTGCAGCACCGCCGCGCCAACAATGTGCCAATGTCGTGCCTCTCCACAACAAAAAGGGATGTGCCATCGCTACGCCTGCAGCAAGGGACACGCCGCTGCCAACGCGATGCTGTGCCTAGGTCGATTTTGGGCAATTTCCAGAGAGCTTTCGCGGTTACCTCCGTGTCACGAGGCAATGCCTCATACACCTCCATGACACGGAGCCGTCCACGACGTGCCACATTAAGCATGTTCTCCATTTACTATAAATAGGTCCTTTAGCTCCTAATTCCATTTTGTCACGATTTTATTCTTGAAAACTACCTAGGAGTGAAGGAGAAGCGGGAGAACTCAACTAGTTTGGCAAATTCCCTCTCATCTACCAAATTCTGTAAGTATGTAGTTTAGGAGTAGTTTAGTTGTAATTTCATTTAACATGAATGGCTAGAACCCTTCCTCTAGGGTTGAAGCCATATGAATTATGATTGTGAGTTTATGAAATTATTTTGGAATTAAGTTATTGATTGTTGTTTTCGCCTTGCATTTCGATTGTTGGTTGTTTTTATGATTGCTCACCATGAAAGCATAATTGTTAGCTTGGAAAATAGCTTGAGAAAGCATTACCTAGGTCGACACAGAATGTGAGGAGCATGCTGTATCTCTAGATATAATCTTGTGTTTGCATAGAAATATACCTAACACTGCTTGGTTGACAAAAGGGGGTTATTAAAGACCAAGTTGGGATGTCACATCACCACTTGAAGAAGTAGTTGTGAGGCCAAGTTTAGTTGCTTGTTGACGCACGAAAGTCCTAATCGTTTTCCCGTAAACCACAACATAATGACTGCCGCCGAACTAGAACTTAGTATCCGGCCACAATGATGCAGTGAGGCTATATTGCCGTGTTTAGAGGCTTCTGAAAGACCATGAACATGCAATTCCAGTTATGTGAAATAACAATTGATAGTTCCATGCTTATTCCATTGCAAATCGTAGTATCGCATGATTATTCGGTTTTTAACTCTTATGTTGCTCCTGTAGAGTAATTTCGTAATATTTCATTGACCAACTCCTAGACTTACTCAGTCTCTTCGAAATGTCTATAACCAACATTTTAGGCATTTAAGAACGGCCACTAGAAATGGATAGTTAGGAGGAAGGGGTCCAAATTCTGTGGGTTCACAATCCGATTCTTAAAAAGAGCTACTATATTACTTGCATGACCTTGCACACTCCTGAGGACGCGTCGACACAAAAGAGTCGGCTTGCTTTTTTGGCGCCGGTGCCCGGGACTCGGCGAAGTTTATAATTTATCTATTTTTATGTGATTTTTGAATTTCCTTATGTGTTGAGAAACTTGGTCTTAGTCTCGATCATTTGCAGTGACAGTTGTCTTGCTTCAGCCTGCCAGAAATGTAGAGCTATGAACCGTTGATCGGGGTCCCGAACGCCAAATCCATTTGCGAAGGAGAGTAGCTCTAGAGCAAAAGCCGAAGAGACTGCAAGAAAGGTACAACAACAACCACCACGGGCAAGGCTGCATTGTCATCGAAGCAATGGCAAAGAAGCATTCCGCTCGCGAAGTGGCCATCCCAATTGGGGCGACTTGGCGTGTGACCTCTAGTATCCTAAACCTGAGCCTGGAGGGAACTTTTGAGCTTAAATGCACATGGTGCAACCGTTAGCCTCTAGTGGTCAGCCTTACCGGAATGGCACATGAGGACCAAGACGCTACTGCAGCTTTTTAGAGATTAGTGACACGTTTGTCCCACCGGCGTGTCCACGTATTATATCCGATTGACCCTCTTCCCATTTTCTGTTGGAGAGGCAAAAGTGGCCGAAGGCCGAGCCAACAACCCATAACTTCATGGAATGACTTGGATAGGAAGTTCCTTATCGTATTCTTTCCTTCAGCAAGAATGCAAAGCCAAGGGCGTGAGATACTGCCAGCGTGTTTCACAGAACTTATATATGGCTTGGGAAAGATCTGCCACATGAGACTGCCCCATCATCAAGACCAAATGAAGTGCTGGCCCATACCTTGTAGAAAGTCTAGACCCCCACACAAAAAATTACTAGACTCGCGATCGTGGTGGACAAGCCTTGAGAAGACATATGGTGAGTTAAAACACTTTGTTGAATAGAATTGCACAAGAAAACTAAAAGAGTGGCAATGTTTTAGCCTACCAAGCAGGGCAAGAAAGAGATTGGGTTGATAGAAGCAAGATGGTTTGAATGCTTGGCAGCACAGTTAGCTTCTTTCAACATCAAATACATCGCTAATAAACCGAGTATGAACCAACACCGTGGCCAGTTAATGCGGTCAATAAAGCCCTAGTCGCGGAAATTTGTGGTAATAATGGGAACAACGCAGACCCGCGGAGCCAATCCTAATCAAATAATTTTGTTGGTAATGTGCAGAGGAATCGAATTTTGGGAAACAACCCACTGCAATTGGCAGGGCTACCCGACTCCTTCTTGGGGTGGAAACCAAAAGCAAAATTTTATACAACCTCACAACATTTGATTAATAGGCATTGGATGGCAAGATAAATGCATTTGGAGAAAACATTATGTAAAATCATGGAGACCTAGAATCAAGTAGCGGAAAATCAAAGCAGGGATGGAAACATACTTAATGAATCAGCAAGTAGCCACCCGCAGTCTTGAAAAACAAGTAGGTCAAATAGCAACTGCCGTAACATGAGGCCGCAAGGGGGATTACTGCTTGACGCAGATCCTAACCCCTACAGATCAATGCCACTAGTCTTAGAAGCTTAAAGCAATTAGCCGATGCAAAGGCTTAAAGAGCAGAGAAAAGAGGTGCACTGAGTTGGTTAGACCAGGACCATCCACCGACATCGAGAAAATCGTAGTGCCGGGCAACAAATGCGCACCTTCATTGGCAAACAAAGCACAAAGACCACCACTCCCATTCCCTCAGACTCTTAAAGAGCAAGGAGGAGGAATGTTTCAAAAAGCCTGAGAGCTTCAAAGAACTTCACATAAATTTCCAGCCTTGCCGATGCCCTGGCAGTGAGCCTGGCAAGGGGCCACTTGAAGGACAGTGATATTAATGAAAGTTAGATTATGGACTGCACTGAAAATCCACCAGAGGCCACGCGGCAAATGGCACCAAAGGCTTCTCAAAGACCCCGAGTTTTAATTCTCCCATACAAATTGGTAAAGCTGAGGTGCTACGAAGCCAGTAATGTAGGGCAGTGCTAATCTAATGCCCCTCTTTATTCAACACCCCCGGGCTTGGGAAACCGAGGCCGACAAGGTTGATTGCAATGGGCCGACAAGTCACGAGTGACACCCGATGGAATAATAGAGGACCTTCTCATCAAAGTAGGTAAATTCATTATACCTGCTAATTTTTATTGTTTAGATTTTTCGTGTTGATGACTTGTGTACTTAATCTTGGGACGTTGTCTTTGGCCACCGAGGAGCTGATAGATTTGAAAGCAGGGACCCCGAAAATGAGGGTCGAGGATGATGAATAACTCTTCGCGCTACCAAGAAATCAACCCATCCGCACACTACAAAACCTTGTCGCTAGTGTGTTGGCAGAGGATGAGTGTGGGTGGAGGATTCCATGGTGCACCGCCAAAGGTAATGTCAAGTGTTCAACCTGAGTCTGATAGAGGGCTTCAAAGTGAGAAGAAGTTGGAGAAAGGAGGAACAGAGTGGAGGCCAAGCTCCTAAAACAACAAAAGAGAAGGAGATGGTTCTCTAAAGAGAACCTGTGTATGAGGATGTCCCGAAAAGGATACCCACGTCGTGCGACGACGTAAAATAAGGCGCTACTGTGAGGTAACCCAAAGGTACCTCAGGTACAAATTGTTAATTTTGATTTTTGTGTTGATTTTGTTATTTTCATTTTTGTTTGTGTTTCTTGGTGGGAAAAGAAGGTCAGTGGAGGGGAAGTCCGGAAAATTCCTCGGAGGAGGAAGTTAGTAAGCAATGAAGAGAAAAAGTGTAGGGTCAACACCCACTTGAGCAAGTTGAGGAAAACATGCTTTTAGCTTAGCCTCAAAGGCCTCGTGGAGTATTTCTCACCCTCTTTGGGGTAATTTGGATGCTAAGAGGACATAGCATGATTCAGTGTAGGTGAGGGAAATTTCAAGGGAAATTTCAAAATTTTTGTGCTTAACAAATTGTTGGTGAATGTAATGCTTGTGTGAAAAATTGGAAAATTTGAAAAATTTTTGTGAGTCAAGCATGAATTCATCGCCCGTTGGTTTTTCTTTTTTGGTTCTTTTCCGACGGGGGGTATTTGAACCGAGGAATAAATTTTTTTTATTCATGTATATAATGTTTTTAGTCAAAGTTAGGGACTGTTTTCCGATGATGGATGGATCATGACCGTCTTGAGGAAAATTAGTCGGGCTAGGTGTCGGGTTTTTTTGAAACCATAGCACTTCGAAGTTGATGTTTTTGTTATGTACTATAAATGATCAGAAGATACAAGTATGTTCAGTGTTAAAGCATGCGAGTGTATAACGTTGTGTAAGACACTTAGGCTCAGAATTGACCTCATTATAATTGGAAGCTTAATGTTTGAATTCTTGTGTTTAGATGAAAGTTAAGAGTCTCGTCAATGTGTCTTTAAATTGAGTACTGCCATGAGTTTAAGGTTTTTGAGTATTCTCTGCTATTGTGGATTGTCTAGAACTTGCCCGGTGTGTGTATGAACTAAATGAAGGATGTGATTGCAGGAGATGATCTAGGCATTTTCGTATGAACTCTGAATTTTTATCCCTCATTTTACCTACCTTTGAAATTAACTTAGTTAGCCCCACGGGAAAAGCATTGAGCCCACTTGATACCGCAACATGTTTAATCCCGTCTTCATTAGCCTTGAATTTGATCCAAAGCTCCTAAGCGCTTTAAAGAAGAAAATTTGAAAGAGTAAAGGAGTGAGAAGAATGAAAAAGAAGGAAAAGTGGAAGCTTGTGGAAGTTAAGAAAGGACAAAGGTGCACTTGCGTGAAAGTGGTTGATCATTATTACTGAACACCAACTAGAAAAAATTATATTTATTGAACTCCTTACTAATAAGCCAAAAGTGCCTAAATAAAGGGGAACATAAGAGTAAAAGAAAGATGAAAGGAGAAAAAGGTGAAGGGAAGGGAGCTCCGCAATGAGGGCGTGATGTATTAAAAGCGCTAGGAAAGATAAGCATTGTTACCGGCCATAATAGTACCTACCCGTACTTGAGTTACATTACAACCTAAAAAGTCCTACTTGATCTTACATTCATACATCCTCAAATTAGTGGAATAAAACACTAAGGGCAAGCTTATGGGTCATTACATGATGCATGTGAATTCTTTGTGAGGAGTGAGTGTAATTCTATTCATGTACCCACACATGTTGTGATGTGTTATTTTTACATGTGATTGGGTAACTCTCTTCCGTGAGGGCACATGTTGAATGAAGGATATAATTCAGGGGATTTCTTAATCAGTTGATTTGCATGAGTTTGCAATGATTGAGAGTCGATTCTTGAGGCTAGGAGGTCTTAACGAGTTATATGTCATTTCCACATTAATCGTGCATGCTCTATTTTTAGCTTTTATCTTAAATAATCATTATAGCCGTAATTTGAATTATCTTGCTAAATTAGTTATGTGTGAGTCCCCATATGTATGATATGTAAAAGGTTGTTCGAGGACGAACAAGGCTTTAAGTGTGGGGTTGTGATCTCGGCAAAATAGCATGCCCGAATGACGCTTGATAACCTAAATTAGTCTTGTTTATCTAAGTTATGTTATACATTTTCATGTGATTTTATATAAATGAGAAGATATGTGCTAACCAACATGATTAGTCCTTGTTTTGTAGGTTTTAATGATTTTGAGGAACTAAATCATAAGTTGGTAAAGGAAAGGAATGGAGTCGGGAAGCAACGGGCTAAGGTCGGCAATTGTCATGGCAAGGCTGGCCGCGCTTGTGCAAGCCACGCTGTGCGTGTGCCGCGCCAGCGCCTCGTGCCACGCCTATGCCAGTAAGCGCGCAGGCGCCAGCAGTGTGCAGCACTGGCTAAAGAACGCAGCCACGGCGTCTCTCCGCGCGGACAGGATGTGCCATCGCTGGGCCGCCTGCAATATGGACACGCTACCAACGCTGCAAGGTGCTGCCTAGGGTCGATTTTTGGGCAATTTCCGGGAGTTTTTATGTTACCTCCGTGTCACGGGTAATGTTCCACGGATACACCCTGTATACTGAGCCGTTCCATGACTAAGTTACATTATGCAGGTTCTCCATTTACTATAAATAGGTCCCTTAGCTCCTAATTCCATTTTGTCACGATTTTTATTCCTGGAAAACTACCTAGGAGTGAAGGGAGAAGTGGGAGAACTCAGCTAGCGTTTGTCAAATTCCCTTCTCGTCTACCAAATTTTGTAAGTATGTAGTTTAGAGTAGTTTAGTAGTATTTAGTTGTAATTTTACGAACATGAATGGATAGAACCCTTCCTCTAGGTTGAAGCCATGAATTATGATTGTGAGTTTATGAAATTGTTTTGGAATTAAGCTATTAATTGTTATTTTCATCTTGCATTCTCAACATTGTTGGTTTTTATGATTGCTCACCATGAAAGCATAAATGTTAGCTTGGAAAATAGCTTGAGAAAGCATTACTCAGGTCGACATGAGAATGTGAGGAGCATGTTTATATCTCACGATATAATCTTTGTGTTTAGGATAGAAATATACCTAACACCTTGCTTGGTTGACAAACGGCGGTTATTAAAGACCAACTTGGGATGTCACATCACCACTCGAAGAAGTAGTTGTGAGGCCAAGTTGAGTTAAATGGTTAGACGCACGAAAGTCCTTAATCGTTTCCCGTAAAACCACAACATAATTGATTGCCCGCGAACTAGAACTTAGCATCCCTCTCTCACAATGATGTAGTGAGGCTAGATTGCCGTAAGTTTAGAGGCTCGAAAGACATGAACATGCAATTCTAGTTATGTGAAATAACAATTGATAGTTCCATGCTTATTCCATTGCAAATCGTAGTATCGCATGATTATCTCGGTTTTAACTCTATGTTGCTCCTAGAGTAATTTCTAATATTTCGTTGACCGAACCTAGACTTAATTAGTCTCTTTCGAAAATGTTCATAACCAACATTTAGGTATTTAAGATCACTAGAAATGGATAGTTAGGAGGAATGGGTCCAAATTCAGGTTCGACAATCCGGTTCTTGAAAAAGAGCCACTATATTACTTGCACGACCCGTCACTCTGCGGACGCGCCGATACGGAAAAGAGTCGTCAACTGCCAACGTGTCACGGAGTGTATCGCGGAGCACTGCCAACGTGTCACAGGTGTGTCGCGGAAGCCCTCTCGAAATCGCCCAATTTATTCCAACTTTGGTGTTTCGCTCCCGATATCATTCCTCCACTTCAACAAATCATAGATTGGGTCCTCCAATGCATTATTTCCTTACAAAACAAAGACTAACGTTGGTTAATATTTCTTCTCATTTATATAAAAAGGCATGAAAATGTACATAATTAAATACATAAACAAGACAAAACTAAGTTATAAAGTATCACTTTGGCATGTAATTATGCCCAAGATCAATTAGGATCCTCCAACTTTGGTTGGGAGATGCTAACTTTGAGGATCTGGCTAACGGCGGGACTAAACCTGAATGTCTGATCTTGTATCATGAAACGATACAGCATAGAGTATGCAGTCAGTGTGTGGAATGTACCGAGTATGCAAGGTAAGTAAAACCTCTAAGTAAGTAAAAAAATTCAATAATCATGCATATCATAAAACATTTCATCATAAGATTCTGAGAGTAGGTCTTGCATGTAGTATCTAAAAACATGACTTAAACATAACTGAATATCATAACTTAATCGAATGACCCAAAGCTGAAACTGATTATTAATAAGTAAATTTGAACATTGGTTCAAACCTACTAAAAACATAACTGAAATCATGAGGAATAATGGAAGACTCGTCATATAACCGACATTACCACAATAGAGCTTACCTGGTCCTGACAATTACACTCAAGTGGGCAGAGTCATCTAAAGCCTTGTCAGGGCTAAGGATGCTACCATGATATAGATATCAAGCTGAAGGCCTCTTGGGGGTAGGGAAATCTCACAAGGGAGGTATCAAATAATCTGAACATACCTACATTGACACGTAGTTCTGAGGCACAGGATTGATCGAACCCTTAGCCTACTTGGTGCTAGACAATACTCCTAAAATTATCCATATACTCTCCATCATTTTTCAATGAAGCTAAATCATCATCTTGCGATGAAGATGAATCATAGTAATACATGCATAATCTAAAAACACATCATGAGGACCCTTGGCTCAAACCATACCACAAGCTGAAAAGTGGGAGTCTACACTCCAAAACCATGTGGTAAGCTAATAACATGAAATTGAAGTAAATCAGGAACATACTTGATCATATGGACTTGCCTAAACTTATACATACTTTAGATAGTCAAAATCATGGATATAAACATGGGTATTTTGAAATCATACTTTCATCATATTACATCTCATCATACTTGAAAACGTAGCTCACAATCTCTACCTTTCATGAACTTTCATAATTGGGAATTATAACTGTAAGACTTTGAAAACATGAATTGTAATTGAAAATATTATTAAACATGCCCATGAATCTAAATTCAACATTAGGAACATGAATAGGATTTACCTGTAATAGATGCTTCGAGAATTTCACAAGTTGGGCTAAAACCCCATAGATTCATCAACTAAGAATTCCATGAATTAAGAAAAGGATTTGGGCATGGGAGTGAAGGAATACTCCCCTTCATAACCCTACATACATGGATACTTCTGATTTCTCAACCTTCTTGAATGCCCAAAGGAATTGGGGAAGAATTGATGAATGTCTAGGCTTGATCACCCTTAGGAACCTTCTATTCTTGCATGTATGGAGAGGGATTGATTTAGAATGAATTAAAACCTCTTAAAACACACCTATCTGAGATTAAAACGACGTAGTTTAGGGCTTAGGAACTTAGGAATTACGGAGAAGCCCTTAATAAATTTGTAGGAAAAATCACATTGCCAGTCCCAACGAGGGACTAGATGACTCATTACCACTGACCACGACCCATGTTCTACTTCTTGTTTCCAACACTGGAAACCTTCACTCTGCTAGTCCCCATGAGGGACACCATGACTCATGGTGTACCTGACGACTCGTGGTTACTAGTCGTTGGAAAAACTGCCAATCATCCAATCATTCATATCGACTTCTTGACCACGACCAACCTAACGACTCATAGACCTGATCACGAGTCGTGGCTTATACCATGGTCAACCACCAGATCACCATTCGTAGCTAACTTTTCCTCTACTCCATGAGCCACTTAATGACCCGTGGGGTACTTCACGAGTCACTGAATGACTTGTCCTATGACCTGGTGTAGAAATTCTTATTTTCTCCATTTCAGCCCTCGAGTCTGTTCTTAGGGCTTTTGGGGTATTTCAATATCTCTTCCTTGGAAACATCTATCTTCGAATGTGGATAAACATACTGAAAAGCTGGGGAAAGTAGCTATCATACCAAATACTAAACACTTAAAGTTGAAAACTGATGGAATGAGTGTCTTCAGTCTGAAATACATGACTGAACTGAATTCATGAATCACACATACATTCATTGAAATAAAAGAAACTAGGACACGTGAACTGAACATGAAACTGAATAGAGTACGAGGGAGGAAACTGATACCTCAAGACTGAACTAAGCTGGAAGGGAATAGATGCGGGTATTTAGCCATCATGTATGCTTCGGCTTCCCATCTAGCTCCCTCAATATGCTGATTCTTCCACAACACCTTTACTGAAGCTACTTCCTTATTTCTTAGCTTTCGTACCTGACGATCAAGTATTTCAACTGGAACCTCTTCGTAGCTAAGGCTATCCTTCACACCTACGCTCTCCACTGGGACAACCAAAGTTAGATCCATGCACTTCTTTAAAAGCGACACATGGAAAACTAGATGCACTGAAGCCAATTATGAGGGCAACTCCAACTCATAGGCCACCTGGCCATCACGTCTCATAATACGGGACAACATAACGGGGACTAAGTTTCCCCTTCTTTTTGAACTTCATCACTCCCTTCATGGGAGATACCTTTGGAAACACCCAATCATCAACTTCAAACTCAAGTTCTCTCCTCCTCACATTTTCATAGGACTTTTGGTGACTCTAAGTAGTTTTCAACCTCTATAAGCTTAACCTTCTCCATAGCCTCATGAATTGAATCCGAATCTATCAACGTAGCTTCACCGACTTCGAACCAATCAATAGGTGATCTACATCTCTACTCATAAAGACCCTCAAACGGAGCCATCTGAATGTTGGAATGGTAGCTGTTGTTATATGAAAAAGAGGTAAATGATCATCCCAACTACCTTTGAAATCAATCACACATGCTCTCAACATATCCTCAAGAGTTTGAATGGTCCATTAAGCCTGACCATCTATTTTCTGGTGAAAAGTTGTGCTAAGCTTGACCTACGTACCAAATTCCTTCTTAAACGATCTCCAAAACTGGGAGGTAAACTGAGTACCTCTATCTGATATGATGGACAAGGGCACTCCTTGCAACTGAACTAGCTCCCGAATATACAACTTAGCATAATCTTCCACTGAGTCGGTAGTTTTGATTGGTAGAAAATGAGCTGCTTTAGTCAACCTCTCTGCGACAACCCAAATAGAATCATACTATCGCTGAGTACGAGGAAACCTTGTCATGAAGTCCATATTGATTTTCTCCCACCTCTAAGTAGGGATACTAATGTATTGAAGCACACCGCCGTGCATTTGATCCTCAACCTTCACTTGTTGAAAATTTTGACTCTTAGCCACAAACTCTGCTATGTCCTTCTTCATGTCATTCCACTAATAAACTTCCCATAGTTAATGGTACATCTTGGTGGCACCTAGACGTATAGAATATGTGGAAACATGAGCCTCATGCAACATCCGTTCCCTCAAGTCATCAACACTCGATACACATAAATGACCCTGATATCGCAGTACACTATCTCCACCTTGGGAGAAGACCTCCACCTTCTGATTTCGAACAGTTTCCTTCAACTTTACCAAAATAGGGTCCTCGTCTTGCTAGCTTTGATTTTTTTCATCAAGGAAGATTCTAATCCATTCTGAACAATGACCCCACCATTCGTCGAGTCAATAAGACGAACTCCTAGTCGTGCAAGCCGATGCACATCCTTCACTAACTCTTTTGTCTCCTCATCTACATGGGTCACACTCTCCATAGAAAGCCTGCTAAGGGCGTCTGCCACCACATTAGCTTTGCCTAGATGGTAAAGGTCATTCATATCATAATCTTTGAGAAGCTCCAACTACCTTCTTCATGTAGATTTAGATCCTTCTGAGTAAACATGTACTATAGGCTTTTGTGATCCGTAAACACATCGACATGGACCCCATAGAGATAGTTCCTCCTAATATTCAAGGCAAATACTACTGCTGCCAACTTGAGGTCATGAGTTGGATAGTTCTTCTCATGGACTTTCAGCTACCTGGAAGCATAGGGTATAACCTTGCCATGATGCATTAATACAGAACCAAGGCTGATCCTTGAGGCTTCACAATATACCAAAAACCTATCGGTACCCTCAAGTAGGGTCAACACTAGTGCCGAGATGAGTCAAGTCTTCAACTCTTGAAAGCTCTTGACACAAGCCTCTGACCATTGAAACTTCACTTCCTTCTGGGACAACTTAGTCAACGGTGCCGCAATGGATGAAAACCCTTCAACAAACCTCCGATAGTAACCAACTAAACCCAAGAAACTCTTGATATATGAAGGACTAACTGGTATAGGAAAATTCTTCACTGCTTCTATCTTCTAAGATTCTACCTGTACACCCTCACGTGACACCACATGACGCAAAAATGTTATAGAGTTTAACCAAAACTCACACTTCCTGAATTTAGCATACAACTAGCAATCCTTAAGAGTTTGTAGCACCACCCTCAAATGAGCGGCATGCTCCTCTTCGCTCTGAATGTATATAAGAATGTCATCTATGAACACAATCACGAATATGTCCAAGTATGTCTTGAACACCATGTTCATCAAGTCCATAAAAGCTGCAGGAGCATTCAATAGTCCAAAAGAAATAACTACAAACTCATAGTGACCATATCGAGTCCTGAAGGCTATCTTCGGGATGTCATTCTCTCTAACCTTGAGTTGATGATATTTAGATTTTGAGATCTATCTTTGAGAAACACTTGGCACCCTGAAGTTGGTCAAACAAGTAATCAATTCTAGGGAGGGGATACCTGTTCTTGACTATGACCTTGTTCAATTGCCGATAATCTATGCACATCCAGAGGGATCCATCCTTCTTTCGGACAAAGAGAACTGGTGCACCCTAGTGGGACTTGCTAGGACTAATGAAACCCTTGTCTAAGAGATCCTTGAAATGCTCTTTAGACTCCTTTAGCTCAGCTGGAGCCATTCTACAAGGAGGAATAGATATAGGCTGCATATCAGGAAGAAGGTCAATACCAAAATCATCTCCCTCTCCAGAGGAATTCCTGGTAAATCATCTAGAAACACTTCTGGATATTCACACACTACAGGAACTGACTAGATAGTCGGGGTTTCAGATGTAGCATCCTTAAACCTAACTAGATGGTACAAGAAACTATTAGAGATCATCTTTCTGGCCTTAAGGTAGGAAATGGAACAACCTACAGGCACAATTGAACTACCCTTCCATTCTAGGACTGGCTCACCGGGAACTGAAACTCTACTGCACGGGTTCTACAATTTACTAAAGCATAGAATACATGTAGCTAATCCATGCCAAAGATAACATCAAAATCTGTCATGGCTAGCTCTACTAAATCTACTGAGGTGACTTTCTAAAAGACTGTGACAGGGCAATTTCTGTATACCCGTCGAGCTATAACTAAATCAGCAACTGGAGTAGAGACTGAGAAGGGTTCTGATAGGATTTCAGGACTAACTTCAAAACTACTAGCAACATACGGCATCACAAAAGATAAAGTAGCCCCTGGATCTAACAATGCATATACATCAAGGTGGAATACTCGTAACATACCACTGACTACATCTAGAGAGACCTCCTGCTCCTAACGCGATGCGAGGGCATAGAATTTGTTCTAATGCTAACCTCCACCTGCACTAGTTAAGGCTCTCTACTAAGCTAAGCGTGCTGGTGGGGTTGTTGAACTAGTGGCTAGGTCTCGGCCTCTACCACGGTCCTGTCTAGCTGCTGGACAATCTCTGAGCATATGTCGGGGCTTCCCACACCTGCAACAAGCACCTATACTTGCTAAGAACTAACCAATGCGTCTTCGGCCACACCTGTGACAAGATGGAATATTGGGCTCCACAGATCGGCTCCCCTGACCTCGAGAGCCTGATGCTCGTTCCCTCTGGTCACGCCTAGATATGGATGGCACATTCTCTACTAATGGCGTTGGGGCTGATGATCTATGGTGGGACTGCTGGCGGTGCCCACCACTAAGTCTCTGCTGGGAGAATCCAAAGCTATCAGTCCTGCCCTCTTGGCCTCTCTCTCCCGCTCACTCACCTGTACCGCCTCTATATGCTGGGTGTACAGAACTATCCGTCAGAAGTCAATGTCCTAATGAAGAATCACGGTCCGACAATCTTTGGACAAATAATCTGCTATCCCATGCATGAACTGGCTCACTCAATCCCTCTGATCTACCACTATCTCAGGTGCATATTTGGATAGGCGGGTGAACTTTAAGGCATACTTCTGGATTGTCATGTTGTTCTTCCTCAAGTTCACAAATTCAAATACTTTGATTTCCCTTATCTCACGGGGAATCGATCCAAAAATGCAGTATATAACTCATCCCTATGAATGGGACCCGCTCTAATTGGCCTGCCATCCTTCCACTATCTAAACCAAATATGTGCAACCCCTTTCAACTGATAAGAGGTTAAGTCTGTGCACTCATCCCCTGTCACCCCAATGATCTGGGTGATTTTTCGAATCTCATCAATGAACTCGTGTGAATCCTCGTCCACCTTTGATCTGAGAAGCTTCAGAGGGTTCATCCTAAGAAAGTCCCTGACTCTCGCTGTTGTCGCATTCCAATTCGGGGAAACATGTGCTACCCCCTACTGGTTGACCTGGGTAGTCAATGCCTATGCTAACATCTGAATGGATGCCCTAAACTCCACATGGGCCTACTGGTGCCCACCTTCATTGCCATTCTCATGTCCATTTCCATTTCCGTTCCTTCTTCCAATAACTCAATGAGGAGGCAAGATTCTACAGATACGTATAGCACTAGTTGGAAAGATAGAGAGACATTTCATCCTACGACATAGATCGTGAAAGAAGGGAAATTTTCCTAAAATGTTTCATAGCCTTTTCATCATAAGTGTGGCGCGCTTCACACCCATGAAAAAGACTCTACTTAACGCGACTTTTAGATACCCTAGGACCCTTTAAAAACTAATTCTCTAATACCAAGTTTGTCATGACCTGAACATAAGCTCGGATCGAGACACGAGACAAAGAACCCTGAGAGGCTCCAAGTCGATCCATGGCATGAACATGACATTTAAAGCTTAACATAATAACATGGAAGTTTAACATACAAAATAGAGAAAGTCTAAAAATCTAATAAAATTTGAATATCTTAACACATAACAATGATCAGAAACAAAAGACATACTATGTCTGATAAGCCTCTACGTAACTAATGAGTTGATGGGACAAGACCCCAACTAACTCATTAAAGACTAAAACTAAAAATACTGAATACAACTAATAAAAAGGGGGCCCTCGAAGGATGAGGACTCACCAACTCTGGCTGGGAGATGCTAACTCTGAGGATCTGGCTAATGGCAGGACTGCACCAAAATGTATGAGCTGTCTCATGAAACGATACAACATAAAGTATGTGGTTAGTACGTGGAATATACCAAGTATGCAAGGTAAATAAAATCGCTAAGAAAGTACAAAAAATCAGAAATCATGCATTCCATAAAACATTTCATCATAAGATTCTGAGAGTAGGTCTTGCATGCTAGTACCTGAAAACATGACTTAAACATAACTGAATCAAATGACCCAAAGTTGAAACTGATTATTCATAAGTAAAACTAAACATTGGGTCAAACCTGCTGAAAACATAATATCATGACTGCTGAACATTCATAACTGAATTCGTGAGGAGCAATAGGAGACTTGTCTTATAACCGACACTAGCACGATAGACCTTACGTGGTCTCAACTATCACACTCAAGTGGGCAAAGCCGTCCAAAGCCTTGCTAGGGATAAGGATGCTACCATGATATCAATATCAAGCTGAAGGCCCCTTGGGGGCAGGGAAAGCTCACAAGGGAGGTCCAAAATAATCTAAAGATACCTACATGGGGCTGCTGAACTAGTGGCTGGGTCTCAACCTCTACCATGGCCCTGTCTAGCTGCTGGACAATCTCTGAGCATATATCTGGGCTTCCCACACCCAAAAAAAGCACCTGTATTTTATAAGCAATAACTAGTGCTCCTTCAGCCACACTTATCACAAGCTAGAATACTGGGCTCCATATATTTGCTCCCCTAACCTCGAGAGCCTAATGCTCATCCCCTATGGTCGTGCCTAGATCTGGATGGCACATTCTCTGCTGACGGCGCTGGGGTTGAAGATCTCTGGTGGGACTGCTGATGGTGCCCACAACCAAGTCTCTGTTGGGAGAATCCAAAGCTATCAGTCCTGGCCCTCTTGGCCTCTCTCTCGCCTCTATCTGCTGGATTATAATACTATCCGTGAGAAGTCAATGTCCTAATGAAGCATCATAGTTCGGATATCTTTGACCAAATAGTTTGTTATCCCATGCATGAACCGGCTCACTTGCGCCCTCTGATCCGCCATCATCTCAGGTGCATATTTGGATAGACGGGTGAACTTAAAGGCATACTCTTGGACCATCATGTCGTTCTGCCTCAAGTTCACAAATTCAACTACTTTGATCTCCCTCATCCCTCGGGGAAAGACCCGATCCAAAAATGCGGTATGGAACTCATCCCAGCGAATGGGACCCGCTCCAACTGCCCTGCCATCCTTCCACTGTCTGAACCAAATATGTGCAACCCCTTTCAATTGATAAGAGGATAAGTCGGTGCACTCCTCCCCTGTCACCCCCATGATTTGGGTGATTTTTTTGAATCTCATCAATAAAATCGTGTGGATCCTCATCCACCTTTGATCCGAGAAACTCCGGAGGGTTCATACTAAGAAAGTCCTTGACTCTCGCTGCTGTCACATTCCTATTCGGGGGAACAAGCGCTACCTCTTGCTGGTTGACCTGGGTGGTCAATACTTGTGCTAATATCTAGATGGCTTCCCTAAACTCCATATGGGCAACTTGCTCGGGCACATGATCCTCGGGAGCTGGTGGGGCCTGCTGGTGCCCATCTCCATTACCATTCTCATGGCCATTTCCATTTCCTTTCCTTCTTCCATGAACTCAACAAGGAGGCATGATTCTACAAATGCGTATAGCACGAGTTGGAAGGATAGAGGACATTTCATAGCACGACATAGATCATGAAAGAAGGGAAATTTTCCTAAAATGTTTCATAGCCTCTTTGTCATAAGTGTGGCCCTCTTCATACCCATGGAAAAGAATCTACTTAAAGCGGCTTTTAGACATCCAAGGACAATTCAAAACTTAATGCTCTGATACCAAATTTGTCACGACCCGAACATAGGCCTAGATTGAGACACGAGACAAAGAACCTGAGAGGCTCCAAGTCGACCCATGGCATGAACATTACATCTAAAGCACAACATAATAACACAGAAGTTTAACATATAAAATAGCGGAAGTCTAAAAATCTAATAACATCTTAATATCTTAATACATAAAAGTGATTAGAAATTGAAAAACATACCATGTCTAATAAACCTGTACATAACTAACGAGTTGATGGGACAAGATCCCAACTAACTCACTAAAGACTGAAACTAAAAATGTTGAATACAACTGATAAAAAGGGGGCCCTCAAAGGATGAAGACTCACCAACTCTAGCTGGGAGATGCTAACTCTGAGGATCTGGCTAACGGCGGGGCTGAACCTGAATGTTTGAGCCTGTATCATGAAACAATACAATATAGAGTATGTAGTCAGTACGTGAAATGCACCGAGTATGAAAGGTAAGTAAAACTGCTAAGTAAGTAAAAAAAATCAGAAATCATGCATATCATAAAACATTTCATCATGAGATTCTAAGAGTAGGGCTTGCATGCTAGTATCTGAAAACATGACTTAAACATAATTGAATATCATAACTGAATGGAATGACCCAAAGATGAAATTGATTATTCATAAGTAAAACTAAACATTGGGTCAAACTTGTTGAAAGCATAATAACATGACTGTTGAACATACATAACTGAAATCATGAGGAATAATAGGAAACTCATCATATAACCGACATTACCACGATAGAGCTTACATGGTCTCGACTATTACGCTCAGTGGGCAGAGCCATCCAAAGCCTTTTCAAGGCTAAGGATGCTACCATGATACCGATATCAAGCTAAAGGCCCCTTAGGTGTAGGGAAAGCATACAAGGGAGGTCCTAAATAATCTTAACATACCTACATAGGTCTACTCAACTAGTGGTTGCGTCTCGGCCTCTACCATGGCCCTGTACAGATTCTAGACAATTTCTGAGCATATTTCGAGGCTTCCCACACCTGAAACAAGCACCTATACCTTCTAAACACTCACTAGTGCGTCTTTGACCACATCTGTCACAAGCTGGAATACTAGGCTCCACAGATCTGCTCCCCAAATTTATCAAAAAAAAAAAAGCGCTAAAATTTCTCCCCAAATCACACGTATACTCAAGGACATCAACTGATTTAATTTATAGAGACAATTTTTTTATTATAAAAAATAATATACACAATACATATATATATCTTATTACTTTTTTCCTTAATTAATCCACCATCAGTTGTCTCTACTCTCTAAATAAAAATAAAAACGGAAAACCTTAATTAGTTTTCTCAATATTGATCGAGCAGAGACTGCACTTGTCTTTAACGAAGAACACCGCCGCATCTTAATCTTCATCAGATAATTGATGTTTTTGCTTCCTTCATTGGAGAATACGGTGTTTGCAGTATCAACTTTCATTGGCGAACCCACTTTGCCGCTTCAAGTGGGTGTTCGTTTAACATATCAATGTAAGCTTCTTCTTCTATTTGTTTTGTTGGTGTAAAAAATTACATATTTTTGATGAAATTCCAAGTGGGATTTTGAAGGGATGGAGATTTAACAAGTAGAATTGAGTGATTTAGTATTGGAGTTGTTTAATCCCTTAATCCCATATAAATTTTTTAAAGTTTGGGTTGATTTTCTTATTCCATTAATTCAATCATATTTCTGCCAATTTGAGGTTAAAAAATTGAGTAAAGAGTTGAAGTTTTGTTATTTTGTTGGTTTGGTTATATATCTTTCGATTTTAGGGTTAAAAGTTAATCCTAGTAAAGTTCTTAAAATAAGGAGTTGAGGTTGTAGATGAAGTGTTTGATGAAAGTTCTGAGTGAGTTCTGTTTTGATTAACAAGAAAAGTCAAATTGATGTGAATAATCTAGTTTGTGAAAAATCTATATGTGTTCACTTCTTTCATCATATTCCCAGCTTCCTCTCTAATTAAAACAAATGTTTTTGTAACTTTCTATTAGGATCAATATGACGAGATTCCATTATCATTATTGATGAAAATCTAGTATATATTGTATTAGTAAAAGCAAGGGTAAATGAATCCTTCTATATTAATTTGATGTGAAAATGGATATGGAACTTTAAAGTTTGAAAATAAGTAAAAATAACATTAATTATGAAATATGCAGTGACTAGAGAAAATTAAAACTAATGACACAATTAAATCACACAATTTACTGTCATATGGAACATGTCTTGGACAAAGCTCTTTGACAAAACATGCCAATTTTTTTTTAAAAAAAAGTTATTAATTAGTGTCATCAAGATTTACAGAGAAATCGATCAATATAATTTTTTAAAGAGCTCGTAATTAACTAAAGCATAACTTTCAGCTGATAACCAATTTAGAACTAAGATAAGTGAAATGGACAAAGCAATAAGACCAAAGTCACTAACATTGACGCATAAAGATAACTAGAGAAAGTATTAGAATGGTAATTTGGGTGCCAGGAAACAAATTATGGATTAAAGCACCTACCTTATGCTCGATCCTTTTGGTTGTAGAGCATTATGATCTGACTTACTAGACAGAATAAACAAATGTTTGGTAAAAAAAACTTTTTCCTTCTAGATTATTAGGAGACAACTATTTTCCTTCCATCAGAATATCACATAGAGAAGATCAAAGTGCACAAATATTTTTCGTTTGAGGGTATAGATCAGTGTTAATTAAAAATATAAGTATTTTCATTTTCTTTGATATTAACAGTTTATAAATATAATATGAAACTATTTGATTTTACTTGAGATATTCTAGAATATGAATTCAAGCTTACCAAGCCTAATGACAAATAACTACGAAAGACAAGTGAAATAAAGCAAATAATGTAAGTAGATATCAATAAAAAATAAAATAAGCTATTTTAGAAATTTTCAAATAGTTTAACTAATCTCAAGGGTGGATTCTTAATTTCCTATAGAAAAATATTTTCTTGCGTTCCATATTTTTTGGATTAACTTTCATTTTGAGAAAAAGACAAGAATTCAAACATCAATATAATAAATGGGGGATGAACATAATCTCATATTAAGTTAGTATACCCTTATAGTTGTGCATCGTTTTGCATAGGCTAATCAAAAAGAGGAAAATAATTTGGTGAAGAAGGGGGAGAAGAATAGCAGCTGAAAGTACCACTTGATATACAATCTATCCTAAGTAAGTAACTGCACACAAACACCTTTGTAAATATTCTCACACCATATATAAATTTTCTTAACTTAGATGGTAAATAATTAATATTAATAAAATGATAACTAATCATGTTGCGAGTAGCTTAAATAAACATTACGATCAAAATTGTTGTTGTCTTTTGGCTATTTACCTTAATTATGCACATGTATTTACTATTTGAGGAAAACTGAAGATGGAAGACCAAAATAGAATGCAAATTTGATTCATATTGAATTACTTGCTAGCAAGAACAAGACATTAATTTACTGACTACTAATCTTTTTACAAAGTTTACCTGCAGTGTTTGCATTAGTATTGTGAATTCCACAATACAAGGTTAATCTATTAATGCTAAACGTAGTAATATATTTTTTTAATCATATTATATATTGTTTATTCTTGAATGCTCTTGCGAAGTTCAAACTTTCTTTCATATTTATGTGATTAAATCCTTAGATATTCTTTCTTACTATCAAATTTCATAGAAGTTAGTTAGATCCTTAGGCATTGTAGTTGGTGTGTAGTGCATTTGATCTAGTTTATCAATGTAAAGTAAATAGATAAGGTTTAGCTAGTTTAATTATTATATGAGAAAATTCATAAACAAGAATAGAAACACATATTAGTTCCTCCAACTTATTTTTATTATTTATTGGCCCAATAAATAAATGTTTACCTTTTTTTTTACATACTGAAATACTATTGTTGTATATTCCTATCTGGAGCAGATTATGGCACCTGATAAGAAATGGATGCAACTTGTTCATAATAGACTTGATGATGCTTACATACTTGGGGTATAAAACTTTTTGGATTATACTTTTACAAGGTTGAGAGAAGCAAACAAAATATGTTGTCCATGTGTCAGATGTTGTAATGCATTTTCAAAAACACGAGAGATAGTCAGGTCACATTTAATAGTATATGGAATAATTCAAAATTATACCTTTTGGTGTCACCATGGAGAGAGGGAAGGTGAGATAGAAGAATCAGATTTTGAATATGTAGATAATGATAATGAAATTGGCTAGAATGATGATAAAGATGAAATACATGAGATTCTAACAGATCCCTCTTTTAATATAGATAACATGAACACTGGTGGTGATGATATTTTTGAGGAAGAAACAAATATTGAAGCAAAACGATTTTATAGTTTTTTAAAGAATTTTGATCTATCACTGTACGAATGTTCAAAACTTTCCAAACTTTATACTTTGGTAAAATTGCTTCATATTAAAAGTATTGGTCGATGGAGTAATGAGTCATTTACAATGTTGTTGAAAATGTTTAAGGAAGATTTATTGCCCGATGGATTAAACTTGCCAGATTCATAGTATGGAACAAATAAGATAATTCGGAGCCTAAGGCTTTCTTATGAAAAGATCGATGCGTGTAAGAATAATTGCATGCTATATTAGAAGAATGATAAGTTTGTCGATTCATGCAAAATTTGTTGTTCTTCTAGATGGAATAGGACAAACATAGTGGGGGAACCAAATTTAAAAAAGGAAAAAAGATACCATACAAGATTTTACGTTATTTTCCTCTAAAGTCAAGATTTCAAAGATTGTTTATGTCCTCAAAAACATCTTCTTTAAAGAGATGGCATCATGAGAACAAAGAAAATGATGGAATTATGAGGTACCCGGTTGACTCAAAAGCATGAAAAACATTTGATAAACTTCATCAATTGTTTGTTGCTGAGCCTCGTAATATTATACTTGGACTTTCTAGTGATGGTTTTCAACCATTTGGATGTTCTAGAACTCCGTACAACATCTCACTTGTGGTACTTATTCCTTATTATTTACCACCTTAATTATGTATGAAGCAAGAAAATTTTATTTTGTCGATGCTTATTCCTGGTCCCGAAAGCCCTGGAGATGCAATTGATGTTTATCTCCAACCTTTGATTGATGAATTAAAGGAATTATGGGACATTAGAGTTGATACCTTTGATGCGTCCACTAGACAAAATTTCTCATTGCATGGTACTTTGTTATGGACCATTAATGACTTTCAGCATATGGGAATTCGTCCAGATGGAGTACAAAAGGACAATTGGCTTTCCCATGTTGCAATAAAGAAACATTCTCAATTAGTTTAGAAAATGGTAAAAAGCATTTCTATATGGGTCATAGACACTTTCTTCCTCTTAATCACAAATGGAGGAATGATAAAAAGTCATTTGATGACACTAAAGAGTGGAGATTAGCGCCAAATATGTTGTCCGGTGATGATATACTTGATCAAGTGGTTGATTTAAATGGGTTACCACTAACAAAAGATCAAAATAAGAAGGTTAAAGTTTCACATGAGAGAATGGGTGATAATTAAAATAAGAAGAGTATATTCTTTGATCTTCCATATTTGAAAACTCTGTTGTTGCGGCGTAATTTAGATGTGATGCACATTGAAAAGAATATATGTGATAATATTTTGGGGACAATATTAGATATCAAAGGAAAAACAAAAGACACCTTGAACAGTCGGTTGAATTTGCAAGCAATGAACATAAGGAAAGAATTACATCCAACAAAATATGGGGATAAATATGAGTTACCAATAACAAGATCACATTATCTCCCGAAGAGAAGCATAAGTTTTTAAATTTTTTTAAAGGATTTAAAGGTCTCCGATGGATTTTCATCAAATATTTCTCAGTTCATCAATCTAAAAGATCACAAAATTTTAGATTAAAGAGTCATGATTATCATATTCTTCTTCACCATTTAATCCCACTTGTCATACGTAGTATGCTATGCAAAGATGTGCGTAAGCCACTAATTGAGTTGTCATTGTTTTTTAATCTTCTTGGACCAAAGTGTTTAAAACTTGAGGAGTTGGAAAAAATAGAAGCACAAATTCCTGTAACTCAATGCAAATTAGAAAAGGTTTTCATTCCTGCATTTTTTGTGTCATGGAGCACTTGTCAATTCATTTAGCTAAGAAGCTATAATTGCTGGACCTATTCAATATCGATCAATGTATCAAGTGGAGTGATGGTTATACTTTCTAAATCTTTTTATTCATAATAGAGCTTGCGCAGAAGATTCTATTGCAGAAGGATATATAACAAATGAATGTATGGCTTTATGTTCAAGGTATTACATACAATGGAAAAAAAATTTAATTGCCTTGAATGGAATTATGATGGGAGTGTTATAGAATCTGATGGAGGCTTGATAATTTTTTGTCAACCTGGAAGAGCGTTAAGAGGTGGCAAGCCACATCGACTTGATTCAAATGAAATGGAGCAATCCTATTTTTATATTTTAAAAATTGTGATGAAGTTCAACCATTTCTCGAGTAAGTAATGACTCTCTCAAATAATGTAATTATAACTTCTCCAAAATTTTCATTTACTCCTGGTTTGTTAATTAATATGCTTCACTATTTTGTAGAGACTTTTCTCAAACTCCATGTGATTCGTCTAAAAAAAATTCAGATAGACAATTCATTAGTTGGTTCAAAGAAAAGGTGAATATTATGTAAATATCATTATTTTTCAAATCAAGTATGTGAATAAAATTTGTTAATCTATGTCCTTAATTATGGATAGGTTGCAGGATTATACAAATACGATAATAGTAAGAAGATGGCAGATTTGCTCTCATTGTCACGTGGTCCCATGAAATACATGACAAATTTTAAAGGCTACATTATTAGTGGATATAGATTTCATGTTCAAGATTATGATAAAGGTTTGATAACTCAAAATTGTGGAGTAGTGGTTGCTGGTGAGACTGATGAAGAAGATAAAATCATTGATTACATGGAGAACTAACAAAGATTCTTGAATTACAATTTATTGGGGGGAGAAGACTGGTTTTGTTTAGATATATGTGGTTTGATGTACATGACCAATAAAGGGGAGTTAAAATAGATTAATATGGCTTTGTAAATGTTAACCACCAGCGATTTTTGAAAATAAATGAGCCTTTTGTATTAGCCACCCAAGCATCACAAGTATATTATGCCAGCGATAATTTCAATAAAGGCTGGAATGTGGTGCGAAAGGTTCAGCCTCGTGATTCTTTTGATATTGTGCAACAAAATAATGATGATTTAGAGGAGTTAGATGATTATACTCAAAGGTAAAGAAAAAGAATTTAATTCTTATAGGTTTGGAACTTCATTGTAGAAGCTTATAATTTGTCATTGACATGTACATAATAAGGATATTCTTTACGTAACTTTAGTGATAATCGTATGTCTTTGATCAATTGAATTACTTAAGAGAGAATAGTGGTTGATCCAAGAAATAATATCTTCTTATTTACTTTGTACAGATTGAACAAAGACAATGTGTAGCAACATTTAGCTTTTGTTACTTGACTAAAAAAAATCTATTTTCTGATTTTAAATTAGAATGAGATGAATCCACCAAAGAAGTCTGAAATGGGATCAAGTTCAAACAATTCTAATCACACATTCCTTCCATCTAGTGCGTTAGCAAGGGGACGAGGACAAAGCTTTAGATCTATGGGCTCTGTAAGAGTTAGTGCTGAAAAGAGAACCTTGATTAATCAATTTAAAGTTATGCAAGAGACTCCGAGAAGCAAACTAGGTATTTTATTTTCTAAAGCTGCAATTGGTTTTTATTTTGATAGAGTAAAAGATGATACTTTCTTTCCTCATGAAGATATTGAAGTAATGTAAGAGATTTGAGAAGCAAATCAAGTATTTTATTTTATTTTCTGAAGCTATAAATTTTTTTAATTGTTAAGTGATTTTTTATTTTAAAAATGCAACTTATGATCTAAGTGAGCTCGCAAAGAAAACTAACCTTCTGCCTCCTAGTTTTGATCCAACGAAAGATGATGTTACATTCCCTCATGATGAATATGAAGTAGTGAACAATACTTTAAAAAGAAAATCAGGTAGTTTATTTTCTCAAGTTATAGATTTTATTTACTGTTAGGCGATTGAGATTTTATAATGTTTGATTTGTAGTAAAGGTAAATTGGAAAACATTACTTCTTTGGGATTTGTAATATGGAGTGATGTACAGAGAACTTCAATTGAAAAAAACAAAGGTTACATTGTTACAAATTCGGATACAAATGAACTAGCACAAAATAAGAATCTTATGCAATCTGATTTTGATCGAGTAGAAGATGATACTTCCTTTCCTCATGAAGATCTTGAAATAATGCAAGAGACTTTAAGAAGCACACTTGGTATTTTATTTTATTTTCTCAAGTTGCAAATCTTTTTTTATTGTTAATCTATTGAGATTATAAAATGTTTGACTTGAGTTAGAAACAGGATGAGGGCAAAGCTTATCATCTTTGGCTCTCTAAGAGGAAGCCTTGATAAGGAAACCCTGATAATTAAAAGTAAAGGTTTAAATAATTCTACAACTTATTATTAGAACGTCGTCGCAAAAAAGACTAACCTTGCACCTCCTGGTTTGGATCCAATGGAAGATATTGTTACCTTCCCTCATGATGAATATCAAGTAGTGAATGATACTCTAAAAAGCAAATCAGATAGTTTATTTTCTCAAGCTGCAGATTTTTTATAACCTTAATATTCCTACTGCTATACTGCTGATCTGTTGTTATACCCCGGAACCCTAAGATCTGTAATGCCCCGGAAACTCAAAGACTATATCTGAGACTTAAAATAGAGAAAACTAGAAATCTGCAGAAATGCCTCAGAACGACTCACCTAACGAGTCGTTATGAGATCTATTGACTCGTTAGGTCAATCGTGGAAGGGGGATTGAGAAATGGAAGGGAGGAGTCAGTGTACCGAATGGAAGATCCCACGAGTCATGGTCAAACACCACGATTCGTGGGGGGAGTCGTGGTCAGCCAGATACTAAAATCATTTGGGATTGTGGCAGTATACCTGACGAGTGGTGACCACGAGTCGTGGTCACTAGGTAAAAAATCATTATGCCTCCCGTTAAGAGCCCAGGAGACTTTTTCAGAAAATCTTCCAGTGAACCTAACTACTGGACACAATGACCCGTTAGGTCCACCAACGAGTCGTTGTGTCACCTGTCCTCAGCTCTTCCAGTTTTCTCGTCCAGTGACCATGGGAGGACCAATGACCCGTTGGTTCATCCAATGAGTTGTGGTATCTTCCGTTGCCATATTCAGTGACCCTAGGACTTAGACAGTAAAACCAACGACTAGTCCCAACAAGTCGTGGTCTCAACCAATGACTTGTTGAGTGATCCATGGGACCCTGTCGACCAGATTTCTGATATAAATCCCAGGGTCACTGTTATAATTTTTCACCTGCTTATTCCCTAAACTACATCGTTTTGGGTCGGATTAGGGGTTTTAGAGGGGAGGAAAACTGACGGTTTCTTTCATTCTTTTCCATCTCTCCACAGTTAAGCAAAAAAGTTTTTCTCAGAAAGGCTCATAGTAGAAGTTAGAAGGAATAATTCTTCATAGATTTTTCAAGGAATCTTCTCAGGGATTTCCGTCACCAGGTATGTGGGAATTCAACAAGGGGATTGTTCTTCCCTTATGTCCCCTAAAACTCTTCCTCAGTTCACTATCAGTTCTAGCCCTGAATTTTCGATTGTGAAGATATTGCTATCAGACCTTGTTTAATTCTTGAGGAATATTATT
>JACEIK010002836.1:155900-166144 GCA_018107945.1 Datura stramonium
CCTGTAGGTCATTTCATTTCCTACCTTAAGGCCAAGAAGATGATTTCTAAGGGTTGTGTGTATCATCTAGTTAGGGTTAAGGATGTTGAGTCCGAGACCTCGACTATCCAGACAGTTCCAGTAGTACGTGAGTATCCAGAGGTCTTTCTTGATGATATTCCAGGTGTTCCTCCCGAGCGGGAGATTTATTTTGGTATTGACCTTTTTCCCGACACATAGCCTATATCCATTCCTCCTTACAAAATGGATGCAGCTGAGCTGAAAGACTTGAAAGAGCAGTTGAAGGACTTGTTAGATAAGGGTTTCATTAGACCGAGCAAGTCCCCATGGGGTGCACCAGTTCTCTTTGCCGAAAGAAAGATGGTTCTCTTGGCATGTGTATTGATTATCGACAATTAAACAAGGTCACCGTCAAGAACAAGTATCCTCTACCCAGAATTGATGATTTATTTGACCAGCTTCAGGGTGCCAAGTGCTTCTCAAAGATAGATCTCAGGTTTAGGTATCACCAGCTCAGGGTTCGGGAGAGTGACATCCCGAAGACATCCTTCAGGATGCGGTGTAGTCATTATGAGTTTTTAGTTATGTATTTTGGACTAATGAATGCTCCTGCAACTTTTATGGACCTGATGAATAGGGTTTTCAAGCCTTACCTGGACATGTTCATGATCATGTTCATTGATGATATCTTTATATACTCTCAGAGTGAGGAGGAGCACGCCGCTCATTTGAGAGTAGTGCTTTATACTCTCAAGGATCATCAATTATATGCCAAATTTAGCAAGTGCAAGTTTTGGTTGAACTTCGTAGTGTTTTTGGGCCATGTGGTATCAAGTGAGGGTATAAAGGTGGATTCTCAAAAAATCGAGGCGGTGAAGAATTGACCTAGACTGGTGAATCCATCATATATTCAAAGTTTCTTGGGTTTAGCTGACTACTATCAAAGGTTTGTTGGGTGTTTCTTATCTATTGCAGCACCTTTGACCAAGTTGACTCAGAAGAAGGTGAAATTCCAATAGTCGGAGGCTTGTGAGAAGAGCTTCTAAGAGTTGAATACTCGACTTACTTCAGCACTAGTTTGACCCTACCCGAGGGTACCGATGGGTTCGTGGTGTATTAGGATGCTTCAAGGATCGGACATGGGTGTGTATTGATGCATCACAGGAAATTCGTAGCCTATGCCTCTAGACAGTTGAAAGTTCATGAGAAGAATTATCCGACCCATGATTTTGAATTGGCATCGGTGGTATTCGCCTTGAAGATATGGCGGCATTATTTTTATGGGGTCCATGTGGATGATTTTACGGATCACAAGTGTCACGATCCGAACAAGGGCTCGGATCATAGACATGAGACAAGGGACCCCGAGAGACCCCAAGTTGACCCATGGCATAAGCATACATCTAACTTATTCGATACGCTGAAGAAATCATCAATATAACTTAGTGAAAGTGTAACTCATCATAACATCAGAATAAGCATCTGAAGCTAACACATACACGAGTCTGAAAAGCCTCTAATCTAGACATGTTGATGGGACAAGACCCCAAATAACTCAACAATACTGTAACTGAAAATATATAAGGGAACTGAAAGTCTAGCCCTCGAAGGATGATGACTCACCAACCAAGTAGGTGCTAACTCTGACAACCGACTACAAGCGGGCTTGAGCCTGGGATCTAGGGCCTGTATCATGAAATTATACAACATAGAAAGTATCTGGTTAGTATGTGGAATGTACCGAGTATACAAGGTAAGTAAAACTGCTTAAGTAAAGTAAATCATTTAAAACATTTCATAACATATCATAAGCTTTCAAACCTTAGAGTAAAGAATTACATGCACTCATTCTGGAATCATAATCCTTTCGTAGTATGACCATGCATAGTTTCATAACATCATAACTGACTCGAATGACTCAAAGCTGAAATATGACATTTATAGAAAAGCTGAACAATGAGTCAAACCTTACTTTTAGAACATGCATGTTTAAAGTAGTAATCATGAGTAATGAATATGCAAATCTAAATCATGTGGAAAATGGGAACTCGTCACTTAACCGGCAGACCATGATAGAGCTTACGTTGTCCCGAGTATCACACTCAAGTAGGAAGAGCCTTCTAGAACCTTGCCAGGGCTAAGGACGCTACCATGATATCGATATCAATCTCATGGGCCATTAGGGTCGGGGATAGCTCATAAGGGAGGTCCCAATAACATAATAGTATTAACCTACATTGGCGCATAGTTCTGGGGCATAGGGTGATCAACCCTTAGCCTGCTCGGTGCTAGACTCTTCTCCCAAAACATGCAATGCTCTATATCATATATAATGAAGCTCAACATCATCTATTGATGAAGCTCAACAATGGAATCATGCATAAACTCAACATCGTATGAAATGAAGCTCAACATTGTCATTTGACAAAGCTCAATAATGAAATCATGCATAGAATTGACATTGTATGAAAACGAAGCTCAATAATACATACATCTCAATTATGAATTCATGCATATGAGAAGCTTTATTTTGGAACATACCACAAGCTCAAATATAAGGGGAGAATCTACTCCAAAATTATGTGGTAAGCTTACTTTAGAGATACTACATCATCATACTTGATATAAGGGCCTTGCCCGAAACTTTATCATGCTTGGATCTACTCAATTCATTTTGAAAACAATATCATAATCATGGATAGCTTTATAAACATTCTTTTCATCATCAAATCTCATCATCATCATTCTCTTCTTTCAAGAACTTCTCATCCATGGGCATTAAATCTCATAGTTTAGAAAACACTATTTTTGATTGAAAATAATTTAAAATCTGCCCAAGCTTCACAATTCATCAATAGAAACATAATCTAATCGTACCCATGTATAGAAACTAAAGAATTATGAAATTGGTTAAAATCCCATAACTTGATCATAGGAATTTCTAAATGCTAGAGATGTGGGCATGGGTGAGGAAGGAAACACCCACTTACAACCCTACGTACCTATAAGGGATAGATTCCACCACTTCTCTAATTTCCCGAGAGGAAATTGGATGGAAACCTTGAAATCTAGCCTTGAATCACTTTTTCAACCTCTCAAGTTTTCATGCATGTAAAGAAATAACTTAGAGTAGTTTTTCCCCTCCTTAAACCCACTGAAACGAGCCTTGAATGCCGTAGTATAGGCCCCTAAAACTTAGGAATAACGGAAATACCCTTATTAAAATCGTAGAAAAACTGCTCACTAGACCAAACAACGGATGACCTTACGGGTCGTTGGAGGATACCACAACTCATGGTGTCTACTCATGCTTTACACATTCTAGGCTAGACCTCGGCTCACACAACGATCTAAACAATGGGTTGTTCAATCCTACAACGGTTCATCCAATCACCCGTTGTTTCCTTCATCAACCTAGGCACTTTCTCCAATGATGAGCCTTACCACGACTCATTACTAGAACCCACGAGTCGTGGTCTCATTCTGTCATATACACTGACCACCTCACTAAGCTAACAGCGACTGCTCACCACGATCCATGGTACCTCACGACGGGTCATAGGGTGGCCCATGGCATCCCCGAACCTTAAGTTCAACTCTAACCACAGTTCCATATGATGACTTGTTGTACCCAACAACGGGTCGTTGGACCGGTGGTTGTCTCCACTGGCCCACAACAAGACAGCTTTCATGACTCACTCCCACGGGTCATTGGTTGATCCCACGATCTATGGAACCTCTTGTTCTGCAACAATTTCCCCTGTTTCAGCAGTTTCAACTTTTAAACTCTCGGGTATAATCTTAGGCACTTTTGGGGTATTAGAACAAGAGCTTACAATATGTGTTCACGCAGAAAGATCTCAATATTCGGCAAAGGAGGTTGTTGGAGCTACTCAAAGACTATGATATGAGTTTCCTTTACCATCGGGGTAAGGCTAATGTGGTAGAGGACACACTTAGTAGAATCTCTATGGAGAGTGTGTCCCATGTGGATGAGGGGAAGAAGGAGCTGGTGAGAGATGTACATCAGCTTGCGAGGTTGGGAGTTAGGTTGGTCGACTCAACCAATGTCGGTGTTGTTGTGCAGAATGGATTATAATCTTCCTTGGTGACTAATTTGAAAGCTAGACAAGATAAGGACCCTATTTTAGTAAAGTTGAAGGAAGCCATTCAAAGTCAGAAGGTGGAGGTCTTCTCCCAAGGAGGAGATGGTGTGCTTCGGTACCAGGGTCACTTATGTGTTTCGGATGTCGATGATTTGAGGAGTCGGATGTTGCACCAGGCTCATGGATCCATGAATTCTATCCATCTGGGTGCCACCAAGATGTACCGTGACTTATGGGAAATCTATTAGTGGAATGGAATGAAGAAGGCTATTGCAGAATTCGTAGCCAAGTGTCTGAATTGTCAACAGGTAAAGGTTGAACATCAGAGACCGGGAGGTGTACTTCAGGATATCAACATTCTTACTTGGAAGTGGGAAATATTAATATGGATTTCATCATAGTTCTGCCTCATACTCGTCGACAATATGATTCCATTTGGGTGGTGGTAGACAGATTGACCAAGGATGCACATTTTCTACCAGTCAAAACCATGGATTTGGTGGAGGATTATGCCAATCTATATATTCGGGAGCTAGTCCGATTGTATGGAGTGCCCTTATCCATCATTTCCGATAGAGGTACTCAATTCACCTCTTAGTTTTGGAAGTCATTTCAAAAGGTGCTGGTACACGGGTTAAGCTCAACATATCATTTTACTCGCAAACGGATGGTCAAGTTGAGCGGACAATTTAGACCCTCGAGGACATGTTGAGGGAATGCGTGATTGACTTCAAAGGTGGTTGTGATTATCAGTTGCCTCTGATCGAGTTTGCCTACAATAACAACTATCATTCTAGTATTAAGATGGCGCCGTTTGAGGATCTCTACGGGCGGAGATGTAGATCGCCAATTGGATAGTTTGAGGTTGGTGAGGCGGCAATGATAGGGCCGGACTCAGTTCATGAGGCAATGGGGAAGGTTCAATTGATAAGGGACAAGTTGAAAACTGCCCAGAGTCACCAAAGTCTTATGCTGATGTGAGAAGAAGAGAATTAGAATTTGAATTCGATGAATGGGTATTTCTGAGGGTGTCTCCATGAAGAGAGTGATGAGGTTTCTGAATGTATGTATGATTCATGAATTCAGTTCAGGTGTGTAGTTTGAATCAGAGGGAGTCATTCCGTCAGTTTTCAATTTAAATGATCAGTATTCGAATATGATAATTGCATCTCTCTACTTTTTTATGTGTTTTCCAACATTTGAGGACGAATGTTCCCAATGGGGAGATATTGTTATACCTAGAAGACCAAAGATCAGACCCGGGAGTTGAAATAGACAAAAGCTTAAAAACTGGCACCAGGCACAGAACGAGTCGTGGGATGACTCGTTGTTGCAACCCACGAGTCGTGATGTGACTCTTGGGGAGGCCAACGAGGAGTTTGGAAATTAGGAAAAAGGATTCCCACAGATGTGACCGCGAGTTGTGGTCAGGCCCCATGAGTCGTTGTGTCAGTCATGGGGTAAGGAAAAAAAAGTGAAGAAGGGAGGCAGTGCACTCAACGGAAGGACACCACAAGTCGTAATCAGTCCCCACGATTCGTGGGGAGGGTCGTGGTAAGATGATTGAGAAAATAATGGGCATGGAGGTAGTGTACATAACGGATGGTGACCACGAGTTGTGGTCACCAGTAAAGAGTCGTGAGGTTGCCCGTTAAGAGCCCTAGAGACCTATTGAGCAGTGTACCTCACGGACGAATCCAGGATCCGTGACCTATAACGACGAGTCATTAGGTCCCTTGTTGGGACCACCTAGCAGTTATTTTCTACGAATTTAGCAAGGGCTTTTCCGTAATTCCTAAGTTCCTAGGGCCTAAACTACAAAGTTTTGAGTTATGAATAGTGACTTTCAAAGGGGTTAATTCAGTTTAGGCCTTATTCATTCATGCATGCAAGGTAGAAGACTTGAGAGGGTGATCAAGCCTAGCATTCATCAATTTCCCTTCAACTTCATATTGGGCATCTAAAGAAGTATAAGAATCAGCTACCAACAGGTATGTAGGGTTATGAATGGGTGATTTCCTTCACACCCATGCTCAATCACTCCCTAAAGTATGAAATTCCTATGTCTACTCTATGGTGTTTTAACCTAAATGCATGAATCTCCTATTTCTATACATGGGTATGATTTAATTATGATTCTATTATTGAATTATAAAGCATGGACAATTTTTATAATGTTTTCAAGTTAAAATCATGTTTCTAATTGTATAAATTAAAAGCCCATTGATGAGATGTTCATGAAAGATGAGATTTGTGATGAATATATATGATGATGAGATATTATGATGAAAAGCATGTTTGAAGCTACCCATATTTACAATTATGTTTTCAATGAGAATTGAGTATTTCTAAGTATGATAAAACTTTGTGCAATGCCCACATGTTAAGTATGAATGATGATTCTCCCGAATTGAGCTTACCACATTGTTTTGGAGCGAAGACTCCCAATTATACTTTCATCTTGTGGTATGTTTTGAGTTAAAGTTTTCCTATGCATAGCTTACCACATGATTCTGGAGCAAAGCCTCCCAATTATGTATTTAGCTTGTGGTATGTTTTGAGCTAAAGTTTCTCATTTGCATGATTTCACCTTTGAGATGTATTTGAGTATTGAGCTTCGTGAATAGACGATGTTGAGCTTCATTATAAAAAGATGTAGAGCATATGCATGTTTTCGGGAGTAATGTTTAGCATCGAGCAGGCTAAGTGTCGATCGCCCTATGCCTCAGAATACACGCCAACGTAGGTTGATACTGTTATATATATTACTTTGGGACCTTCCTTGTGAGCTTCCCCTGCCCGAATGGGCCTTCAGCTTGAAATCGATATCATGGTATCGTCCCTAGCCCTAGAAAGGCTTTAAACGGCTCTACCCACTTGAGTGTGATAGTTGGAACCACGTAAGCTCTATCGTGGTATGTCGGTTAAAAGACGAGTCTCCCATTATTCCTCCTGATTTTAGATACTCATATTCATTACTCATGGAATTTATATATTTATGAATGTACTAAAGCAGGTTTGACTCAATGTTCAGCTTTACTTATAAATGTCGGAATTCAGCTTTGAGTCAATCGATTCAGTTATGATATTATGAAGTTATGTTATGTTATGTTATGAAGATATCATGATTTCATAAAGAATGCATACAAGCACTACTCTTAGATTCTTAATGTTTATGTTATGTTATGTATGGTCTTTAAATGATTTCTTTTCTTAAGCGGTTTTACTTACCCTGCATACTCGATACATTCCACGTACTGACTGCTTACTTTATGTTGTATTCATTTCATGATACAGGACCCCACTCTCAGGTTCAACCCAGCTCGTACTCAGTTTATCAGAGTTAGCATTTGTTTGTTGGTGAGTCCTCATATCTCGAGGACTAGACTATTCAGACTTCTTATGTGTATTTCAGTTTCAATTTTGTTGAGTTAGTTGGGGTCTTATCCCATCAACTCATCATGTTTAGAGGCTTTTCAGACATATGTATGTATTCAGCTTCGGATTTCGTATTTTGATGTTGTATTTAAGTTAGACTTCTGCTATGAGTATTTGTTGATTATTCAATTTCTTGATCGAGTTAGATACATGCTTATGCCATGGGTCGACTTGGGGTCTCTCGGGGCTCCTTGTCGCGTGTTACGATCCAGGCCTCCATGTGGGTCATGACACAGAGTTGATGCAACTAGAATTCACATAGAAATATAAATAGAGTTGATGAGTACGGAACTGAATAGAGTACTGAGGAGGGATTTAGTACTTGATGCTGGAACCGAACTGGAAGGCTTCCCATGTGGCTCCCTCAACTAGCTGGTTCCTCCACAAAACATTCACTAAAGCGATTTGCTTGTTTCTCAGCTTACGAATCTAACGGTCAAGGATTTGAATTGGGACCTTTTTGTAAGAGAGACTATCTTTCACTCCCACACTATCTAGTGGCACAACTGAAATTGGATCCCGATGCACTTCTTCAATAGTTACACATGGAAGACTGGGAGCACAGACGCTAACTCTGGAGGTAATTCTAACTCATATGTCACGCTGCCAATTCGCTTCAGAATTCTATAGGGTCCCATATATCTCAGACTAAGTTTTCCTTTCTTCTCAAACCTCATCACCCCTTTCATGAGTGAAATTTTTAGATAAACCCAATCATCTACTGAAAATTCCAACTCTTCTCCTCACGTCAGCATAGGATTTCTGTCAGCTTTGTGCTGTTTTCAACCTCTCCCTTATAAGGTCTAAATAGTACGCTCAGCTTGTCCATCTGTCTTCGGGTGAAAAGTTGTGCTGAGCTTAACTTGGGTATCGAGTCCTTTCTAAAATGACTTCCAGAAATGCGAGGTGAACTGGGTACCTCTATCAGAAATAATGGACAAGGGAACCCCATGTAGTCTGACCAACTCCTGGATATATAGCCTAGCATAATCGTCAGCTGAGTCTATAGTTTTAACTGGGAGGAAATGTGCTGACTTGGTTATCCGGTCTACTATCACCCAGATTGAGTCATGTTGCCGACGAGTATAAGATAGACCTATAATAAAGTCCATATTCACTTCTTCACACTTCCATGTGGGTATGCTGATATCCTGAGTCATACCCCCAGGTCTCTGAAGTTCCATCTTAACCTACTGGCAGTTTGGGCACTTAGCCACAAATTCCTCTATCTCTCTTTTCATGCCGTTCCACCAATAAATATCCCGTAGATCACGGTATATCTTAGTGGCACCTAGGTGGATAGAATATCTTGAACTGTGTGCTTCAGCCAGTATCTACTGTCTTAAGTCACCTACATCTGATACACATAGTCTACCCTATAACGGAATATACCATCTCCCCCTTTGGAGAAATCATCCACTTTTTTCTAAGAACTGCCTCCTTTAGCTTTTACAGTATGGGATCTTCATCCTGCCTTGAGCCGGAAAGTAGGGGCATTGGCTGAAGTGGGTGTTGGAGCCCTCTGCTGCTGCTGTGGGCGGCTACTACCACCAGACCTCTGGTGGCCATAATCTGATTGACCAGTCCTAGCCCGCTTATCATCCCCCACCAAGTATTTCAGCTTTTAGGCCTCAATATGCTTGGCATGCACTATGAGGCTGGAGAGGTCAATATCCTTGATGAGCATTGTAGTCCTGCACTCCTTAAGGACCAAGTTCGATACTCCGTTGATGAACTTTAGCATGAGAGCCCTTGGCTCGGTTACCATCTTTGGATCATATATTGATAAACATGTGAACTCCAGTGCATACTCTTCCATCATCCTATTGCCTATTTAAAATTCATGAATTCCGCCACCTTAGCCTCCCTAAGCTCCTAGGGAAAAAATCTGTCTAGGAAGGCTGTTGTGAACTCCTCCCACTCCACTAGTTCCACTCCCATTGGTCTCCCATCCTTCCGCTGATCGTACCAGATCTAGGATACACCTTTCAACTGGTAGGCAGCTGGGTCAGCACTCTCAGTAGAGCTAACACCCATAGTTCGGGTGATCTTCCATATCTCATCCACGAACTCCTGTGGGTCCTCTCCCACCTTAGATCCATGGAATGATGGAGGGTTTATCTAGGTGAAGTCCCGAACTCGGCAGTTGCTGCGAACCCATTCATGTTAATCGGAACCACCTGCTAGTGTTGCACTCCAGCGCACACGCAAGCATACGCGGTCGTACAAGTACTACAGTGGCCCTTTTTAAGAGCCGGATGTCGAACCCTGGACCAATTCATCAAATTATGAAGTTCAAGTGTGAGATTAACCTTCACAAGTGTTGATTATAAAAGTTTTCGGTACTTTATAAATAAGTTTTTGGGTGGTCATAAAACAATCTGGAAACAATATAAGAAGCAACTAGAGTTAGGGCCGGATAATCATGCAACGCCACACTTCGTAATGGGTCAAGTATGATATTATCAATTGTTGTCTCACATAGTTGAAACATGCAATGTTCATGGTCTCTCAATCCTCTAAACACGACAAACTAGCTTCACAACTACATCATTGAGCGGGGATGTGACATCCTAGTTCGTGGGAAGTTCAACTACATTGATGTGGTTTACGGGGTTTATGCTCTTGATTAGGGACTTTCGTACCTCTAATCATTTAATCCAACTTAGCTTCACAACTACTTCTACGAGTGGTGGAGTG